>NQII01005101.1:147850-164841 GCA_002778355.1 Clitarchus hookeri | reverse complement strand
TTGGAGTGGGGGGGGGGGAAGTGGAGAGAGAAAGAAAGAATTTTCCCAATTATCGACTTGTGGGAGCTCCCTAGCAAACTATTGTTTTTATACTCTATTCGCGGTTTCTTCACACTTTTTGAATCAAACCCTTTGAAAAATCACCCAATGTATGACGTGCTTGGTTGCTTCCTCAATCTGACACGTATAATAATCGTTTCATACTTGTGTTAACATAAAAGGAATTTATTTTTAGTTAAGTTGAACTTTATTTTAACTAAACAATATATAATATCCCGTTTATATTTATTATGAACAGAAACAGGGAGAAAATATTTGTGTTGGTAATGCCTAGTAAGAAATTGTTCTTATACAAAATATTATTTAAGTAAGTGTGCACGAATGCGGTGCGCTGTCAATTTAGTGTGAATATCTAATCTCGGTTAAGCTTTGCCAGCATGAGGCGCAGGAATATTCTGGAAGTAGAACTTTAGCAGGTCTTCAGAAAAGTTGGAAGTAACCGTGAATTGAGTACAAAATCAGTGTTTGCGTGTATACGCGTACCTCAGTAAATACATGTTCTAGGAATATGACTTTTTTTTTAAAATAATCAGGCGCTATTGGAATTTTTTAATTTCAACATTTTAAATATATTTTTAACAAAAGTATTAAAATGTCTATTAATAGGACATATAAGGGTTTCCTGCGCTGTTTCCTCAAGGAAAAGCCGAAAACCACGAAGTGGCATCTATAATTTAATCCATTGGCTAACATCGTGTAATATCATCCTACGGTCACAGATAAAATTTTCGAGAAATTCAGTTTCTCGGGAATACATATCTCAGTCTTGTATGGGCTCGATGTAATGCTTCGTCATGAACAGACGCTACTTTCATTGAAAAATTTAAAATTATTTACTAGCGATTCCACTTAACCGTGAATAAGTTGGAAAATCTGGTTCCTATGTTGGGAAAAGCTAGAAATGATCAGTATATCGTCCCACATGAGACGAGCTGCTTCAGTACAACTTTGAATGTTGTTACACTGAGCTGTTAACCAGGCTAGTTAAAGTGGCAGATGATAGACTCACTGCTCGCTCGGAGTGTACAGGTGAGAACAGAATAAAGTCTACCATGTGCAATTCACTACCCACCACTGGCTCGTAAAATACAAACTGTTATGATGAAAAAATGACCTAACAAGTATTCTTCCTCCGAGTATACCTACCAAAACTCGCAGCAAAACAAATGCTGCCGTTGGAGGAAAACGCAGTGGGGAAAAAATGTATTATTTTTGATCTGCTTAAGTCATCGGATCCATGACGTTTAGAACTTAACCTTACAGAAATTTTTCTGAACACCTAGTTCATAAACACGTTAGGCGATACCGTTTTACATTGAGAAGGGTACATCGTCTTGACACAGAGTACTTAAGGGAGAAATATCCTTTCCATCTTGGATTTACGCATTTTTCTCCATAACGTAATTTTCGGAATCAATATTTAAAAACCATGCTAGTCAAGTTATATAGAACATCTTAACAGTTATTTCAAAATTGGACTTATTTTTCCTACATTATTAGTTTCACATATGTAACCGTAATTAAATATTACGTAATTATTTAATAATAACAATCNATTATTTTTCCTACATTATTAGTTTCACATATGTAACCGTAATTAAATATTACGTAATTATTTAATAATAACAATCCCACATTGGGCAAACACAGGTATAATTGAATTGAATTTGGATTGGATTTGGATTGGTAATAGCTTATTAACGTCCCCCGATGTTATGCCTGAAGGCTTATCAGGGATCGGCTTACAAAATTACTTATGACGTAACTTAAACTAACACACGTGCCTTACCCAGGATTCGAGCCCAGAACCTCTCACCCCCAGACCGGTGGCATACCAACAGACTGCGCACGGGAAGTCGGCAGGTATAATTGAAACCATACACATTTCAAAAAATTCGTTAAGTTGTCCTCTATGTCATTTTTACTTGTTATGCCAGGATATTAGTTTTCGTTATGAAGATTTATAACAATAATCAAAAACGGATTGGATAACACTCCCTTTAGTAAGGTATGCAGGGGTGGAAGGCTCTTTTACGGTGAATTCCAACCACACATGCCAGCAAAATGGCGTTACTGGCCAGCAAAATATTACAAAGCAGCTCACCAATCAGCACCTGGTTAGTCACTCGCCAGCCAATAAGGGACCTATCGCAGAATGCAGTAGCGAACATGTCCCTAGTCGCAGAAAATCGCGCCCACGTCATTTCGTTTCTGTGAACAAATCTACTCTGTAACTTTAAGCTATTAAAAGTTAAAGTTATCATTGTTTAAAACGTGTCACTGCATAGAGCCAGAAACTGATTTTATTATTTATATATGCTTTACACAAAAGTAGAGTGGTTTCGCCAACTAATTAGTTAAATTAATTTCGGGCGGTTGAGTAAGAAATTTGGGCGGCTCTTAACATCGAGATCTTAAGAGCCGATGAGGATAAAGCGAGATGAGGAAGGAGCAGTGCTGGAATGAAAGGGCGGGAAAAACGGGAGATGTTCGAGAAAACCCGCTGATCAGCGGGATCGTCCGGCACGATTCCCACATACAAAATTACGGGAGCGACCGCGCCGGGAATTGAACACGGTTCACCTAGATGGAAAGCGAGCAGTCTAACTTCTACACCACCACATTCCCAATTAATTTCGAGAATTCAAATTCTAGGGCGTTGGGAGGTAATCTCTCTAAGCAACGGAGTTTTGAAAGTAATTTATTTGGTATCTACTTAGCATTACCCATCAAACTTGGAGTGGTGTCACCCGGAATTTCCAACAAATTCCATTAAAAAAGCAGTACTTTTGACGCCAGTTGAATACAGCATGATCTTGTTGTCAAGTACTCGGATGAGAAATATAAATATTCCTTGCTGTGGATTGAAGAGCGAGAAGAATATGCTAGTGGCGTGAGACCAAGTACGTCTTCCACACACTATTTTTCAGTCCGGTGACAAGGAAAAGAGTTGTAGATAATATATAAAAATTACTTGAATGAAACAACTCAAAATATATTCTTTGAACCGAGTGAAACTGACGATATAGACAGCTGTTTCTTACAAATTTTCCAACGTACCATACCGGTTCTTGCTAATGTCTCCTGTAACTGGATGTCGTCCGAGTGAGAAAAGCTATTTCCTCTGTCAACTGGTGCAATGAAATATTTCGGCTACTCTAGTCCTTAAAACCAATCGATGATTCGCTTTTTGACATGCGTGAAAATTAAAACACCATCCAGTTATACATCTACGCAAATAGTAACATTTTTTTTTTTCGCAGAAAATAGCTCTATGTTAATAATAACTGCAAAAAGTAAGAGTTCTTATTACCATGTAGTTGTGTCGATTCAGTCAGATAATTAGCAGGTTCACAGAAGCTAAATTTCTTTACTTTTAATGCATACTTATCCATTCACTACGCTTTGTAAGCGAACTTCCCGTGTAGTTGGCGGATCGGGCAGTGCAAGGCTCGTTGGTCGTTAAGCCTACGTCTGGCAAGTTAGTTTTCAGCCACTGTTTGGTAACTATAGCTTATTCGCGGTTTCTACCACATTTTTGAATCAAACCTTTGAAACATCATATCTTTTATGACGTGCTTCGTGGTTTCCTATGTATGCTATGTATCACAGGCGTTTTATACGTGTGTTAAGATCAAAATGCTTTTTTCTTTTTAAATTAATGTTTTATTTTTTCATTTGTCTTTAAACTACAATACATAATTTATAATTAATAAAAACAAAAACAGTGAGAAATTATGTGTGTTGGTAATGCCTAATAATAAATATTTATTATGCAAAATGTTATTACATTCATNATTAAAAAAGCAGTACTTTTGACGCCAGTTGAATACAGCATGATCTTGTTGTCAAGTACTCGGATGAGAAATATAAGTATTCCTTGCTGTGGATTGAAGAGCGAGAAGAATATGCTAGTGGCGTGAGACCAAGTACGTCTTCCACACACTAGTTTTCAGTCCGGTGACAAGGAAAAGAGTTGTAGATAATAGATAAAAATTACTTGAATGAAACAACTCAAAATATATTCTTTGAACCGAGTGAAACTGACGATATAGACAGCTGTTTCTTACAAATTTTCCAACGTACCATACCGGTTCTTGCTAATGTCTCCTGTAACTGGATGTCGTCCGAGTGAGAAAAGCTATTTCCTCTGTCAACTGGGGCAATGAAATATTTCGGCTACTCTAGTCCTTAAAACCAATCGATGATTCGATTTTTGACATGCGTGAAAATTAAAACACCATCCAGTTATACATCTACGCAAATAGTAACATGTTTTTTTTTCGCGGAAAATAGCTCTATGTTAATAATAACTGCAAAAAGTAAGAGTTCTTATTACCATGTAGTTGTGTCGATTCAGTCAGATAATTAGCAGGTTCACAGAAGCTAAATTTCTTTACTTTTAATGCATACTTATCCATTCACGACGCTTTGTAAGCGAACTTCCCGTGAGGTTGGTGGATCGGGCAGTGCAAGGCTCGTTGGTCGTTAAGCCTACGTCTGGCAAGTTAGTTTTCAGCCACTGTTTGGTAACTATATCTTATTCGCGGTTTCTACCACATTTTTGAATCAAACCTTTGAAACATCATATCATTTATGACGTGCTTCGTGGTTTCCTATGTATGCTATGTATCACAGGCGTTTTATACGTGTGTTAAGATCAAAATACTTTTTTCTTTTTAAATTAATGTTTTATTTTTCAATTTGTCTTTAAACTACAATACCTAATTTATAATTAATAAAAACGAAAACAGTGAGAAATTATGTGTGTTGGTAATGCCTAATAATAAATATTTATTATGCAAAATGTTATTACATTCATTGCGCACAAATGAGATGTGTTGCCCTTTTGGTGTAATTTTATAGACTCGGATAAGCTTTGTTTTCATGAGGCGGAGGAATATCCTGGAAGTATAACTTTGGCAGGGCTTCAGAAAAGTTATAAGTAATCGTGAATTGACTAAAGCGCAGCGCCGTATCGTTTGCAAGTGAGGTCATTTAACTCGATCGTGCAGTTTCGATTCTGTATCATTTGTCGTTTAGTGAAACAGTAGTAGATTAGATAACGAATTTATAAGTCTAGGTCTGGTCACAGAGTAGATAAATACACAGATACAAAATGGTACGGTGGATCTTTTGGTGTGGGTGTAACCATTCGTGATAGGCTGGGCGCAGCTCTAAGGACGGCCCTTGCATCTGATCGGCTACCGCGTGCTGTGAATGATTCCCCATTGTCTGGGCTGCAGTCTGGCAAGTAGTTTAGAAGGGCTTTCAACATGTCGTTGGTCAGAAACGCCATTTTTCTGGCGTGTGCGGCTGGAGTTCGCGGTATAAACTGCTCTTTCACCGCCGAATTCTCAAGCACTTTTTTAAATCTAGTATGACTTGCATTAATTAGTTGCGTATGAATCTAAACGTATTAGAGTAGTTTTACTACAGCGAATGCATTCATTGTAAAAAAGCTCTTTATCTAAGTATGCGAGGATTCAATTTTAATGCAACATATTGTTACTTGCCACTGGTCTGCGTTGACCTTGGCCCGCCCCACACGAGTTAGCGGAAGAGGACGACAGATAAGTTATATGACAGCGGGTGGTGTGTGACTAAGGAAAGGTTGAATTTGAATGACAGGTGAGCGGTAATCCTATCAGTGTTTGAAGTTATAAAGACATGCCGCCTCATATTCTTCCGCCTGGTGCCGTGATAAATATTTTGTGACTCGCTTGCTACTGACCTTCAGCAGATACAATTTCTGCATTTATCTGAAGAATTTTCTAGTGGTTTCCTGCCCTAGTTTTTATCAGTGTTACCCTGGGTGCGGCGAACCTTCAAGATAAAGGCCTCCAAGCGGGCAGTGGAGTGGATTGGAGAGTTTATGAGCGTCGCTAGTCTGGGCGGTCGGGCGACGTTAAGCGAGAGATAACGAGCGAGGAGAGAAAAGAGTAGTGCCGGAAAGGACCTGCGGGAGGAAAATCTGCGACTGCGAACATCAGAGCAGTGAAGAGTGTGACTATCAGGCTGGACTATTGGACTGGATGCGTGAGTGAAATACATTACAAATGATGGAAACAGACAAACTGAACCTGTGTTACTAATGAGTTTCAGCTAAGTGACTACAACCAAACAGAGGCATTAAGAAAGAAGTTGATTAGAGTTTAAATGTAAATTAAATATTGCTCCCACTAAAAAATAAAAATAGTAANCAGCTAAGTGACTACAACCAAACAGAGGCATTAAGAAAGAAGTTGATTAGAGTTTAAATGTAAATTAAATATTGCTCTCACTAAAAAATAAAAATAGTAGTATTGGGTATGGATAATTTAATGCTGAAAATAATAGTTATGTGAATAAATAAAAAAATCAAATGTGGTTATTAAATTTTTATTAAATCCTCAATTTCCTACAAACTCAGATAGGCACCTCAGTCATCTTGTAACAATATCCTCTACAACTTACACCTTCAATAAGAGAGTTGCATAAAGTTTTTACCAGTGTTGGCTGGTGCTTTATTTAATAACGTGTTGGTTTGTTTAATTGTATTTTCCTTTGTTGGGTATCCAGAAAGTAAATCTTACATTCAGCTGCTGATGCCACATCATGTGTGATTTGGTTGTCGTGTTTATTTTATGAGTGTGGAAAAAAAATACCATCTCTTTCACGTTGGTAAGTGCTATAAACGACACGCACCTCGGGTGTACGGTNCATGAGTGTGGAAAAAAAATACCATCTCTTTCACGTTGGTAAGTGCTATAAACGACACGCACCTCGGGTGTACGGTCGTCAACAAAACCAAGTACGCTTTGAACACAGAACTTGCCGACATGGCATACATCCTGCATAAGGCTGCAGAGTACTTAAAAATAAAGAGGTGATACGGCACCAAAAAAAATGGCGTCAGTTGATAGTTACATGTCGGAATGCCTTTAACAACTCAGCGCCTACTAACCTACTTGCCAGATAGAGGACAAGCGAATGAAGAACCTTTGGCTGCACACAGTAGCCAACCAAACACAAGGCCTATACAAAATGCCAATATGTATTTTTTTTTTTTTTTGTATTTTTACAAGGAGTTCTTTGGTAACTAGAGACCACTGTTCTGTAGTAGTTAGACTACTCGCCTCCTACCAAGGTGAACTGGGTTTGTTTCCCGGTGGGGTCACCCCCGGATTTTCGCAAGTGGGCAAACCGTGCCGGACGATGCCGCTGGTCGGCGGGTCTTCTTCAGGATCTCCCGTTTCCCCCGCCATTGCATTCCGGCGCTGCTCCATACTCACATCGCTTCATTCTCATCGATTCTCAAGACCTCAATGTTAAGAGCCGTCGAATTGTCTTCACTCACTTTTCACTCATTCTTTGGAAACTAGATACCATATCAATTTTGTAACACTACAAATAAATTAGAGTATATTTCGCAAAACCTTGGCGTGGAATGTGTAAAACTAATGCTGAATTTCTACAAACAATTGTTGTAGATTTCAAAGTTTGTTATAAATATTGAGCTATATAAACAATTTCGTACATTTTCTAAAAAAAGGTTTTGTAAATATGCAATAGTTATGTTTTAGAGTTCCATGAGAATATTTGGCAATAGTTTCCAAACAATAGGAAAAAAAACGTTATTGTATGGATACTTACACAACAAAGGAACCACCACGTCATTTCGCCCCTGTGTACCTATCTGCTCTATGATAAGGTGATAAATGATGCTGCATTGTCTCGGCCAGTGGTGAAAGTGGCTATCAAAGCGATATTAAAACCCAATACTGGCCCGGGGACTGCTGTAACCTCACTGGAACACGCGTAGTGAACACCAGTCATCCTGGGAGCCTGACCCGCCCAACGTAATCGCATGGCCGGCTGAACTTTCATCTGCCGCTGAATCAACGTACTGACGGCGCGTTCATACACGAACACATTTCGCGGCGGCGCGGTGTCCCTATAACAACAATGTGATATCATGGGAGTATAAGTTATAACATATGAGAACCAGCTAAACTTCAACCCCATGTACGTTTCATTTGCTTATTGAACTGGCTCAGTTTGCCACACATATTTTAGGATTGTGCAGAGAGAAAAAAACCAAGTACTGAATGTAATGTTACAATGTAAAGGATAGAACTGTACGGTGCACCATTCTCACGCCTTGTTTTGCTCATCATCGCCTCCTTCAACTACGTATCACATTAATATTAATATTNCACGGTGCACCATTCTCACGCCTTGTTTTGCTCATCATCTCCTCCTTCAACTACGTATCACATTAATATTAATATTGTTTAAGCCGATATAGGAGAGAAACCTCAATTTGTTTATTTGCAGTGCCTCAACCTTTATTCGTACATTTTTATTATGCTCTATAGATTAATAACTTCTACTGCGAGCCAACGCCCACATACAGTTTGCCTAGAAGTTTTTTGCACAAGTTTGTTTTAAGAAAATAGTAATCTACAAAGGTTTTTTCACGATTCTGAGAGTCTATTAAATTAAATTATATCTGAATTTTGTTTTTCAACCATCATCGTGTCGGTTAACTGGTAAGGCAATCTGTGTTACTCTTAATTGGAAATCCTTTCGTGTGCAATGTCGATTTTCACCTCAGTGGTATGAGATCTTTTAAATTACTTTAATTAAAGATATAGTTAATTGGAATCATAACGAACTTTTAATGAACTAACCTGTGCACCTGTATCCAGAATATGGATGGAAAATTGTATAAGAAGCCTGTTTTAAATTACTGTTATCTTCACTCTAAGTATGAATCAGTGATATCAATGAGTGAAATACTATTAACTGAAGGTAATTTGATAAGCTACTGTTGATCGGTGAATCGAGCAAATTAACTAGGAACAAGCGACTTATAGAAGTGGAATTATTGACTTTCAGAGGGAAACACAAATAAATCAGTGAAATTTAGCCACTATATTAATTAGTTATCTGGCACTGATTATCAGTTCCTCAATTTTTAATATTTTCACTGATTTGGCTCAATTCTCACTGTTTCAAGTTTAGAGTGTTAAAGCTGCATAAAAATGTTTGCTCTTAATTGGTTCTTTACAATTTCATCAGAATTACTATTCAATTTGAGAACAAGCATTTACCCGTAGCATTCAGGTGGACATTTAGGTACCTGGTGCCGGACAACTTCTACTCGCTGAGAGTGTACTTCTTACATGGCTTAATGTACATTATCGATAAGATCACCTTTTTTGTCGGGAAAGATTCCAGAAGTTCTTATAGTGCAAAACATTTTTGCTCATATCCACGTTCACGGTTGGATGGTTTTAACTGCCACACGTACTAGGTATCTGGCCGCAAATCACGGATATTCAGTGTCGGAGCTACTTGATTATGATTTGTCAAGTCAGGTCAAATTTGCACGCAGGTTATTTTAACTAGCCTGCTCGTAGATCTCGTGAAAATCAGGTGGCTCTAATAGAAGTCAATATTTTCAATATGATGCCCATATATCGTACGCGCAACGATTTAACATAATTTTCTCAGTTTGATAATCCCTTACGCCTATGTACTCAGTTACATACTTTATTAACGTAAGTAAGAAGCACAAAATTAAATATTTGCCCTTCAAAGGATATCGTTCGGAATAATAAAACCGCTCAGATATAAAATGCGTTGCTGAGTGCGATGAACTATTAACAACTATCCACAAGCATGACTATAGTGCTACTGGTGTACGTGAAGCTGGCCACACCTTTTAACACAACGTGCCAATTACATACACTATACAGTGTTACAACTGGCGAGTTCTGAGGGGGCAAGAGAAATTAAGACGTGAAGTTAGCAAAGTGCAACATCCAATGAAATGTTCACATCTTCACAGGAACATACAGATGTTTCACATAAAACCTCTTGGCAAGTGACGATTCAAGTACATAATTTTGCCTAGAGTTGTAGGTGTTAAAGGATACAGTTTGTATCTGTATCGGCTGTCCCAATTTGACTGGAGCGTTGAAAATTCTGCTTCGCTAATAACAAACGTATCTGGTCGGGCTGAAAAAAAACTAAAACCGTTTTGACTCAGCCACAAGAATAGCAAAATACTACAGCGTTTTGATAATTACGACCGGCTAAAAATGTTTTCGCGTCGTACCATAATCTCTAACAATAAATCACGAAACCTCTATTATACCAGCCTGATCTGCTCTCACACTCATCGTGCCGGTCTCAATTAACGTCAATGCGCGGATATCACGAAACTCGCGAGAGGGGCAAATGCGACATGGCGCAAAATTGCCCTGGCTGCAATACGTTGCGGGTTCGGCGATATGCGTCCTCCCTAACGCCGCCCCTTGCAACCAGCCAGCCAATCAGACAGGCCGGCACTCGCCCCACCATCCGTTGCCCGCTATAGTGCCAGCACGCGGCCGCGACTATCCTGCAAGTGCATATTGCGGTGGACGATGCCGCTGATTGATTTGATTTGCGCCCTTCTTTGCCCGAGCCCGTGCGTGGCAACCACTTTCATTTCCAATCGTAATTAGATCGCAGAGCTTCACTTCCACGTCGGCAAACATTCCCTTCCCGCTGATAAAACGAATCGGTGATATTGGCCACGTGTGCGGTTAACATACCCACTGACGGTGGATACAGAGGATTGTTCTGAAATTCACGTCAAAATATTGTGAGGAAATATATCACGCAAAACGAGAAAATAAATATTATACAAATAAGAACCTACAGTAACTGACAAGGGTTGTAAGCTTTGTTGACAATGATACATTCAAATGACTCCATTTCAGTATATTTCTTTAGGGCACTGCCTACCCGCTGGCAGCTGCTAAATTTTAATAGGAAATCCCCTGATAAGGAAGTTCCTCCCCGGTGCGTTAATTTTAAAGATAGGAGTTTCAAACAAAATGTATTGTTCGAGAATTTTTTAGGAGAAGTTCCCTACAGCAAAGATGCTTCCATAGCATAAAAAGACTGTTTGCAAGGAATTTTTTAAATTTATGTCTTACAGTATATACCGCCTGTCTGTATTGAAAATATACTCTTTTAAGGATCTTCTTCTAAAAAATTATTGGAGATTATATTTTGCTAAAAAACACCTTCTTTTAAAATTAACGTAATGAGACAGAATTTCCTTTACATGGGATTTCCTATTAAACTTTCGCAGCTGCCGTACTGTAGGCTGTGCCCTTAACACAGAAATGCCTACATTGGTGAATAAACAACATAGTAATCCCTTTAGTATTAATCTGGCATTTGTTAAAATTGCTAATATTATCGTTTCCTTTCATCATGAAACTACAAATACAGAGTCAATAGGCACACAGAGAAGAAATGGCGTGGCGATTTCTTTGAACCCATTTTTTAACTGCTGCGTGAGGCTCCGGAAATGGGTCTTGCTTCTGATTGGCTACTGCATGATGCAAAAGGNGTTCTGAAATTCACGTCAAAATATTGTGAGGAAATATATCACGCAAAACGAGAAAATAAATATTATACAAATAAGAGCCTACAGTAACTGACAAGGGTTGTAAGCTTTGTTGACAATGATACATTCAAATGACTCCATTTCAGTATATTTCTTTAGGGCACTGCCTACCCGCTGGAAGCTGCTAAATTTTAATAGGAAATCTCCTGTTAAGGAAGTTCCTCCTCGGTGCGTTAATTTTAAAGTTAGGAGTTTCAAACAAAATGTATTGTTCGAGAATTTTTTAGGAGAAGTTCCCTACAGCAAAGATGCTTCCATAGCATAAAAAGACTGTTTGCAAGGAATTTTTTAAATTTATGTCTTACAGTATATACCGCCTGTCTGTATTGAAAATATACTCTTTTAAGGATCTTCTTCTAAAAAATTATTGGAGATTATATTTTGCTAAAAACACCTTCTTTTAAAATTAACGTAATGAGACACAATTTCCTTTACATGGGATTTCCTATTAAACTTTCGCAGCTGCCGTACTGTAGGCTGTGCCCTTAACACAGAAATGCCTACATTGGTGAATAAACAACATAGTAATCCCTTTAGTATTAATCTGGCATTTGTTAAAATTGCTAATATTATCGTTTCCTTTCATCATGAAACTACAAACACAGAGTCAGTAGGCACACAGAGAAGAAATGGCGTGGCGATTTCTTTGATGTGGGCCGACCCATTTTTTAACTGCTGCGTGAGGCTCCGGAAATGGGTCTTGCTTCTGATTGGCTACTGCATGATGCAAAAGGTTCCCTATTCACTGGGGTGACAGCTGGCGAGGACATTACCAGGCGCTGATTGGTGGACTGTTTCCCATCATGTTGCTGGTCAGTAAAGCCATTTTGCTGGTGTCTGCGGCTGGAGTTCGCTGTTAAAGCGCATTTTAACATCTGCATTTTAATTTCTCAGTGCTAAAATGCTGTTTGGCAGTTTGTATACCTGCCAGGAAATAAACTGCAGAATTTCTAGCTTTGTAACTTTTTTCCCTCGATAACAGTTCGCTTACGTTGTTCCAATTAATATATATACGGACAACCGATTTTCGCGAAATTTGTCCGTGTGCAGTTGTACTTCAAAACACTTCATGCTCATGTCCCCATTTTTTACTGAATGGGTTTTAGTTGATACACCTCATGGGTGTTTGCCCATGAATCATCTACAATCAGTACCATTATAACCTTATTCCTATCGGTTCTGCCAAGTCTCGTAATATCTCCACAAATAAAATCAGATGGCTCTACATATCCATTAAAAAAATTTGATCTCAGCCCTGAGTTTCAAAGTTTCGTACGGTTATAGCACGGCACACATTACGAGAAACAAAAGAAAAACTCTGGTGTGATCGTTGTCATGATACTCGAACACTCGCAAAAACCCATAAATTTCGGCTATAAAACCTTTGTTGGTTTAGATAAGTTAATATAAATGTGTGTTTGTAAAACAACTGAAAAGTCGCGACTCAGATACAAATAAAAGCCGTTATTTCAATTTGCAAACAACCACGAATGGCCTTTTTTAAAACTGCACTCAAATTGTGAAAGAAATACTTTTTCTGCATTGTAATTGTGAATGGCAATTACTCTTAAAAATTGCTATATTAATTTTATGTTGGACGTTTTTTAGCAGTTTTCAATACGATGCTAATCATTCCATTACAATNTAAAAATTGCTATATTAATTTTATGTTGGACGTTTTTTAGCAGTTTTCAATACGATGCTAATCATTCCATTACAATAAACATTTTATGTGGATTTTGTTCTTGCAGGGATAACATATTTTTTGCTGCCAATGAGCGTATTGTAATCCACGACTCTGTCAAAACGACCGTGAAGCTATTTTGCTTGTGTTTGAATATTAATTCCGTTGAGGGCATACAATCACTTACAAACTGAGGGGTTTTTTTTCAGAATTGTGATCTTTGTCACACTGGCGGGACAAAGGGACCTTTTGAGGTCAATATAGTCGATTTCTAAGGAAAAAAAGGGAATTTTTGAGGGTAAAATGGCCGCCGAAGGACTGGAATGACAGAGTATGAACAACTCCTATCTCCGATCCTGGATCCCGTTGTCTCCGAATGTCCATTATCCTTATACTAATATAAAATAACGAAAATAGAAAAAAGAAAGTGTTGTATTTACAGTTCCATGTTTATCACTCAATTTTATTAAGTGGTTTTATGTCTTCTATATTATGTTATAAGTGAGTTGTTTACTGCTGCTTACTAATGCACTCTTATTATATAACAAGGTGAAATCAGTTTGTTTCAGCAGTAGGTGCAGTTTATTTTTGTAAGTTTTAACACCGAACGCGCTTATGTTTTGTGGTAAACAAGAAGGTCGTTTCTTGTGCCAGCGTCATCCTATACCATGAGCCATGAACATCCCATACCTATCAAGCTAGTCCTTCTCACTCTTAAGCCCCTGTCGCACTGTACATTTTTTCCGTCCGTCAAACTTATTCCAACAAGCTTGGTCAAATAAAGTTTGGCAGTTATGACTTCACTGAAACTTCATAAACGCTGCTATATTCGTCTGAGATATTTGGACGGATTCAGTTTTCATAAAACATTTGAAGATAAGGCCNACTTCATAAACGCTGCTATATTCGTCTGAGATATTTGGACGGATTCAGTTTTCATAAAACATTTGAAGATAAGGCCGGATCTAAAATTGTTTTGCTACTTGACGGTCTTAGTCAATCATAACCGTGCACGACAAAAAATGGACGTCAAGAAACTTTAAAATAACGAACAATTTTTGGAAACGAATAGGTCATGAAAGTTTTTAATTTAGGTAGAAGCTGTCTGGCCATGGATGCTATTTTAGGTGACTATTGCGCATAGGCATAATATTAGGAACTCACGCCAATTCAATTCAATTTTGCAGGAAACATCTCTGATAAATAAAATTGGAATTTAGTAAAGAAGCGAGAATAAATTAGGACGTTCCTTACATTTCTTCCTGTGATGGACTGCATGGAAAGACAAAAGCAATCTCTCACTATAAAACCAATTTTTAAATAATAATTAAAATTATGTTCTCCCTTTAAAAAAAAACTTGAAAGTATGTCAAAAACATTCAAGATTTGATAAAATTGTTGGAAGGAAAAATGTGATGGCCACANAAAAAAAAACTTGAAAGTATGTCAAAAACATTCAAGATTTGATAAAATTGTTGGAAGGAAAAATGTGATGGCCACATTTTGTCTTCAAATTTTGTTGTCAAACATAGCTGAAGGCGAAAATTTGACAGTGTGACAGGGGTTTAAAAGTGAGACGAACTAGTTTTATAGGCATGGGTAGAGATGGCGGAAAATAGCGAAAATATTTTGAGCCAACATATCTTCTATAACACTCTAGCTAGTTTATTTATTATTTAATGATTGGATGAACAAGGTTTTGACTCGACTAAGTTGTTTGCAAACCAATCACGAACGTTCTGCCTTATAGTATCAGAATCCTCATTGATCCAGTAAAAAGGGGTAGTATTTTATTACATGCATGACAGCAAATGAGGAAATAAAACTGTCGGACATGTATACAGCATGTTGAATCCTAGCAAACAATCTACTTTCCCGCGATAAATCACCATCTCTAGGTATGGGCTATTAATGGTTAACTCAGAACACATATAACCAGCCTTTGAAAAATGTCAGTTGCATATATTTTATTGGACACTATAACTTGAATGCGCCGAGCAAGCATTGTTGGTAACGACGGAGATATACGTAGAAGTTTCATATCTCAAGGGCTTCGGACATTTAAAAAATGTGTTATTTTATATTTTTACCACGTACTGTTCAAGTTTCAGACATTATCAGAGATTACACTATCCTCAAAAACAATTTTGAGCACATGATTTACGCATAAGTTAAAGTCAAAAGCATAATCTTACTGTTTTATAAATGTACAAATAATGAAAACCATCTTACGTTTAGAAACTAAAAGAATTGACACTGAAATGAGATGCCACGAGCCAGTTTAAGACGTCTATAAAATTGTACAAGGAAATGTTTTTATAATTTAACAAATGCTTAAAACAAGAGTATTATATTGTTTTATTTTTGCCTGTCCCTTAATTCTTATAAAATAGCATTNATTTAACAAATGCTTAAAACAAGAGTATTATATTGTTTTATTTTTGCCTGTCCCTTAATTCTTATAAAATAGCATTAGCTAAACATAGCTTAAAATGAATGATAAAAATGTGTCAGTTGTCTTTTTTTTTAAATTTTCTGCAAATAGTAAGATTTATTTTATTTGTACATCACAAAAACAGTGACTTTTGAATTTGACATGTCATTTTGCAAAAAAAAACACGTGATTTAAAAATATTATAGCTGAGGAAAAAATGGTGACAGACAATGTCTCCTACAAATTGAACAACGTATGGTACAAACATAAAATAACACATTTTTCCGTGCTCAATACCCTCAACATTGAATTAGACGTATCAAGTAAATCTGTGAATATCGTAATTATTTATTTTGCTTTGTGTTCTGTTAGTACATATATGTGTCAGAATTAGCTAAATAAAAATATTTAATTTTTTTTTTATTTCATTATTTTACTTGACCGAAGCATGAATAAAGTGGTCAAGCCCATACAAAGTTAATTTTACACATTGTTGAGTAATTCTCTCTCTCTCTCTCTCTCTCTCTATATATATATATATATATATATATATATATATATATATATCCCCCCTCTCTCCCTTACCAGTGACCCTTATAAGCTGAAGTCGAGCGGTGTTTACTGCGGGACGTCACCGAAGAAATTCCGCCCCGCGTGTCGGTCAGGCATGTTGCCAATTGTGCACTTTCCTTCCCCTGCTCCCCTCGTTTTCCTCCTGCCACGGCTACCGACCGCAGAAAATTCTCAAAGAGTTGCCGCCTCGCCTGCAAGTGTCCTACTTTACCGCGACCCGGCAGCGGTTTGACAAGGGCGCCGGAATCCTCGGGGTCTTGAGGGACTGCTGCCACGTGGCACCCTTTCAGGGAGTGTGGGGTAGAGTGCGCATGCCAGATTCACACTATACTTTGTTAAAAAATATATCTCTCACGTTACGGAAATTGCTGGTAAACAATTTTCCAGAAATCTCCATAAAATATCGGGCCCGTTGCATTTTCGATTAATGATTTTTTTTAAATCACCCAAAAATTTACATGAATTAACGTAACCTCTGCATAAATTTGCTAATTAGTTCATCTGTACGTCCGGTTTGAAAAACAGTAGGTGTTACGGGAAAATAATTTTCGTTTTGCGGGTATTTGACTGTGCGTAGAAAATAAATATAATATTTTATCATATGGAGCGAGGTTTGTACACGACACTAAAGATTTTAAGTTCACGACTCTTGCCACACTTTTGTCGACGTTTATTTGACTTTTAACAGTATTCGGTAACATTTTCACGTGTATGGCCCTAATATAATTGTACAAAAATCTACTTCAATGCTAAACGCGGGATTATAAGCAGAACCCCCCCCCCCC
>NQII01005101.1:113924-147845 GCA_002778355.1 Clitarchus hookeri | reverse complement strand
AATCCAAAGCCGCGACCACAACCAGCTATGCTACGGTGGTCAGCTCTACTTAAGACAATGTAAGTAATAAATAAGTTACTTGTGCAAATGTGACATGCGTGATTTTTACAGTTAATAGTATTTTTTGAGGTTTTTTTAATGTCGCTAACTATTACATGTGCCTAATGCTAATATTTAATGTTTAAAAAAAAAAAGGTCAAGATGGTGTAGATATCATAACTGCCGCAGAAACTAAATTTTAAAATGCCATTTGCAAAGAAAGCTTCGTCTAGAATTGGCATTGTTCGTTCCCGAAATCCGAATTTACAGAAAATATGAAAACCTTTCGTACCTATCTTGTCATAACGGATTTCAGCTTCTTTTTTTGTCATTACTGGTCACTTTTCCGTATTAGGTGTTGCAAATCTCCGTTAAACTTTCCGGGAATTATTTCTGCTACTAGATATGTCAAAACCGCGTGTTTCAGCTAAGCTTTAATCAAATACGGATTTTTATATTTTAGTACAGTTCCCTTTACCAAGTTTAATAAAACTGGGGTGTGTTTAAGCAGCAACAAAATAAACTATATGAAAACATGAGTTTGTTTACAAAAAATGAAATATAAACAAACCAGCACGTCGCAATATGAATACGCGATATTAATATATCTAAGGACAACTCGCGAGCCAGGGTTGGAGGCATTTGCAGGAAAATAAGTTAACTCTGCCGCGTCTTTGTGTCCACGGTGACGTCCCTTTATAAACACAGAACACGTAAGATTACAGAAGAAAATCTACCAAGCCCTTCATCAATTCCAATATAACGGCTGATAAAAATAGTTTCTCTGTGATAACATTTTCAGTAAATAAACGGAATTTCTAAAGAAATTCACAGCCACAGTGCAGAAGTATTGTCGGTAATGCAGAAAAGTTTAACTTACCCCCGCACTTATCCATTTCTCCTGTAAGGTGTAAGGAACGAACCATCCCGAGTCTACACAAAGCATTAAACGCTGCTATAATACATAAATAGTGGCTCCTGCGACAGTTAGGATATTCTCCACGCCAAACACAATTAAAGGTTAACAAGTCATAAAGTACACCCGCGTGTAACGTACAGGAATGTTTAAAAAATACACTGACATGGCAAAAGTCATTGGGCACGTGTCTCATAACGCGTAGGCCCTCGTCTAGCCCGGCGAAGTTCAGCAACTCGTCGTTTTATCGGTTCCACAGTTCGACGAAATGCCTGTGGAGGGATGTTGACCCATGCCGTCTGGATAACTAACCACAACTCCCTGCTATTTGTAGGTGCAGGATCTTGAGTGCGAGTCGACCTCCCCACCACGTCCCATAAATGCTCGATGGGGTTCATATCGGGCGAACGAGGTGGCCACAGCTGTCGTTGAAACTCCCTAGAATTCTCCTCGAACCAATTCTGCACAACTTGGGCAGATGACATGGCGTATTATCCTATTGTAATACCCCATAGTTGTGGCGATACAGTCCACGAAGGGCTGCAATACAACACCATGACTAGCGCCCACACTCACGCGACGTCAGAGCACAGTTGATACAGGTTTGGGAACATCCAGTACGTAACGCTACGGGGGTGCCACTTTGGCATGTCAGTGGAATCGTCTTCAAAAACTGAAGATACCTGTAGGTCACGTTTTGTTTATAAATTAATTTGAACCTCACTACTATGGACATACTCGTCCAGTGGGGAAATTGATGTACAGTTTTGCTGCTATATTTATTTTTATTCCAATTCTATTCTTAATATAAACTCACACCTATGCGTACGTGTATGTATGCACATACCCACCCACTGTACTTTACACATGGTACAACGCCCACTTATAGAATATAATTTTTTTTTTTTTCAAAATACCACTTTATAAACCAAAAACAAAAAATGCTATGAAAACGAGAATTAGTTAATTATGATGTATGGCGTTAATTCACAGCAAGATCTGTGAAATACTTGGAAAGTTGGTTTCTTTTAGAAAAAAAAAAAAAGATCTTTGAAAATTTAGGAATATTTCTTGATAATATTTTAACCAATTATTGTCAGTAATTTAACGGAGTATTTATATGTAATTTCATGCAATTTTAACGTAATTAACGTAATTTCCCTATCAGAACGCAATAAAGAGATTGACATACGGTGTCCTGACAAACAGGGGGCATTTCACAGCATCGGACACATAGTATGTTGCCAGAGCCTCACGCAGGAAGTAACTGGCCGCGGTTGGCTATTATAAAAATATGTACGCAGTTTTGCTTGTGTGTATTTTCTTATTTTATTAAATCGCTGTGCGTCGATACCTTTTGAGTGAATTTTTTTTTCAGGTTTGGATATTCGTACTCTCGAAAAAAATATTAATAATATAACTACCATATCTTTCCAAGATTAAAGCTTTTAGTTTGTGCCATAATCGTCGATAACATAACATTTTTCCAGGAGTAATTGCAAAAAAGATATCTTCAAATCCGAGAACAAACAGATGTGTTCTACAAAATTACGTGTTTTTTTTAGGTGGGGATGAAGAATGTGTGACAATGCGTGGTAATAACACAAAATTTAATTGCTGCACGACAGTGCACTTTAAATTTTAATAAGTGATTTCAATCTGTAGAATGGTTTTTATTAAATCTTTAGTTGGTGAGCTGATATCTACTGGAGAATTAGTGGAATGCACTGGGGTTTATCACCAGGCCAGTGCAATTAACAAGGAATAAATACAGATCACTGTTTACTCAGTGAACACCAGCAACTAATATGATCAGTAGAATTTCACATATTCAAATCGAGTATATTCAGATATGCGGGAGTCAAATTCGCTCATTTGGAACAGTTTTTAATATTTCGATTTTAGAGTTTACGGCCCATTACTAAACGTTTATTTGTTTCCGAAAATATATTTTTACAGGGAAGAGTTTATTAGTCTTTGTTGGTGTTACGTAAATAAGATATATTTCTATTTTTTTTAATAAACTACGCGATACACGGTAAATTTCAGTTTGAATTTCAATTGAGTCACGCAGTCGTGGNGCAGATGACATGGCGTATTATCCTATTGTAATACCCCATAGTTGTGGCGATACAGTCCACGAAGGGCTGCAATACATCACCATGACTAGCGCCCACACTCACGCGACGTCAGAGCACAGTTGATACAGGTTTGGGAACATCCAGTACGTAACGGTACGGGGGTGCCACTTTGGCATGTCAGTGGAATCGTCTTCAAAAAACTGAAGATACCTGTAGGTCGTTTTGTGTATAAATTAATTTGAACCTCACTACTATGGACATACTCGTCCAGTGGGGAAATTTATGTACAGTTTTGCTGCTATATTTATTTTTATTCCAATTCTATTCTTAATATAAACTCACACCTATGCGTACGTGTATGTATGCACATACCCACCCACTGTACTTTACACATGATACAACGCCCACTTATAGAATATATTTTTTTTTTCTTTTTTCAAAATACCACTTCATAAACCAAAAACAAAAAATGCGATGAAAACGAGAATTAGTTAATTATGATGTATGGCGTTAATTCACAGCAAGATCTGTGAAATACTTGGAAAGTTGGTTTCTTTTAGAAAAAAAAAAAGATCTTTGAAAATTTAGGAATATTTCTTGATAATATTTTAACCAATTATTGTCAGTAATTTAACGGAGTATTTATATGTAATTTCATGCAATTTTAACGTAATTAACGTAATTTCCCTATCAGGACGCAATAAAGAGATTGACATACGGTGTCCTGACAAACAGGGGGCATTTCACAGCATCGGACACATAGTATGTTGCCAGAGCCTCACGCAGGAAGTAACTGGCCGCGGTTGGCTTTTATAAAAATATTTACGCAGTTTTACTTGTGTGTATTTTCTTATTTTATTAAATCGCTGTGCCTCGATACCTTTTGAGTGAATTTTTTTTTCAGGTTTGGATATTCGTAATCTCGAAAAAAATATTAATAATATAACTACCATATATTTCCAAGATTAAAGCCTTTAGTTTATGCCATAATCGTCGATAACATAACATTTTTCCAGGAGTAATTGCAAAAAAGATATCTTCAAATCCGAGAACAAACAGATGTGTTCTACAAAATTACGTGTTTTTTTAGGTGGGGATGAAGAATGTGTGACAATGCGTGGTAATAACACAAAATTTAATTGCTGCACAACAGTACACTTTAAATTTTAATAAGTGATTTCAATCTGTAGAATGGTTTTTATTAAATCTTTAGTTGGTGAGCTGTTATCTACTGGAGAATTAGTGGAATGCACTGGGGTTTTATCACCAGGCCAGTGCAATTAACAAGGAATAAATACAGATCACTGTTTACTCAGTGAACACCAGCAACTAATATGATCAGTAGAATTTCACATATTCAAATCGAGTATATTCAGATATGCGGGAGTCAAATTCGCTCATTTGGAACAGTTTTTAATATTTCGATTTTAGAGTTTACGGCCCATTACTAAACGTTTATTTGTTTCCGAAAATATATGTTTACAGGGAAGAGTTTATTAGTCTTTGTTGGTGTTACGCAAATAAGATATAATTCTATTTTTTTTAATAAACTACGCGATACACGGTAAATTTCAGTTTGAATTTCAATTGAGTCACGCAGTCGTGGTNTTCTATTTTTTTTAATAAACTACGCGATACACGGTAAATTTCAGTTTGAATTTCAATTGAGTCACGCAGTCGTGGTCTTACTTTCCACATTTACTTTGTCGATGACGATCAACTTGGTTTATTGATCTGTACCATTTGATATTACATTGTTGGTAATTTAATAAATAAGTGAGTATTTAATTAAAATAATAACAGCCGCATATGTGTTGACGGTAATGTGAAAATAATTTCCGGTTCGGTATTAGAAGACACAAACGTGTTAAGACACCCACACTTCTTAGAATATCTGTCACCACAAGGGCACAGGGTAGGTAAGTGTACAGAGACTAAGGCATTACGTATCATTTGATGTTGGCTTACCAATTCGCTGATTGGTTGTGCGAGGCTCTGGGAGTGAGCCTTGTGACTGATTGGCTACTGCAAGCTACGAGAGGTTCTCTATTGGCCGGGCTGCCGGCTGGAGAGTAGGTTACCGGGCGCTGATTGCTAAATGGCGTGCCAACATTTTGCTGGCCAGTGACGCCATTTTGCTGGCGCATGCAGCTGGAGTTCGCGGTATAAGCGAACATTTCATCTCTGTATTTTTAAATAATCTATGACCAGAAGGTGAACGAGGAAGTTGGTATACAAGGAGATGTAAGTGTATTTGAAGACAGCACTGTTGCGGAGCTGTCGCGGTCAGAAACGCATCATCTTGGTTCAGAGTTTGCCGGCTGCTGACGACTTGCGAATCTTACCTCCTTTCTCCCCTCCTTCCGCCTGTTACGTATCGAGAAACGCCTCGAGTCCAGCTGACCCTCCGCCGACGAAGGCCAATTCCCTCTCTGAAAAGGTCTCACGCCCTTTCTCCAGCTTCAAAAGGACGACCGTCGTATTATATATTCGCNGGCCAATTCCCTCTCTGAAAAGGTCTCACGCCCTTTCTCCAGCTTCAAAAGGACGACCGTCGTATTATATATTCGCCCATGCGACGGGACTGTTCCCGACACAAAGGAATCACCCACCCTCCTCACCCTTTCAACGTTCTAACAAAATGGAATTATTCCAATTCTCTCCCCTTAACGCTCCGGTGCAGGACGTACCTTCGGTTCCAGAAAGAACTAGCGATGCAGGAGTCAGGAGCAACAGTATTGGCTTTCATGGGAGNGGCCAATTCCCTCTCTGAAAAGGTCTCACGCCCTTTCTCCAGCTTCAAAAGGACGACCGTCGTATTATATATTCGCGCATGCGACGGGACTGTTCCCGACACAAAGGAATCACCCACCCTCCTCACCCTTTCAACGTCCTAACAAAATGGAATTATTCCAATTCTCTCCCCTTAACGCCCCGTCGCAGGACGTACCTTCGGTTCCAGAAAGAACTAGCGATGCAGGAGTCAGGAGCAACAGTATTGGCTTTCATGGGAGNTGCAGGACGTACCTTCGGTTCCAGAAAGAACTAGCGATGCAGGAGTCAGGAGCAACAGTATTGGCTTTCATGGGAGTATCAAATGCATTCTCGCTTTTAGGAGGTATTTTGCGTGTCCGAGTCCTACAAGTACCGGCACGTGCATCACTCATCATATACTGTAAAAAAATTTTATACTATATTCACGGAAGTATTTACGAATATATGGGGTTTACTCGTTCAGTCATCGTGTCTACGACGGTGGACACGTTGCACGTGAATGGTATTTATGACAGGAACTGTACACAGCAAGGCATGTTTCCCATGATACCCATTATTCCTTGTGGTTAATTTGACTTGTGGAATTTTCTGCACAACCGTGACATGAAAGGTTAATATTAATATCATCGAGAGCACACCACGTTGTTTACTGGCTATAAAAGGTAAGCGCTGGACACAAATATACAGCGCATATAAAAAAAATTACGGGATCGCAGCACTTAAACTCGGAATCTAATGTATGGCCGAACGGGTTACGGAAACTCGCTTCGAAACGATATGCCTATATAGAGACTGAGCTCCGTGCATACGAAATACGGGAGATCTCCGTATTACCAACAGCTTCGGGTTTCGAGATACATATGAATCTTTCTTCGTCACTGGAACGATAAAATGTATCGTTGCTGCGGCAGTTAGGATGTCGACACCACTTCCTTCAACCTCGACCTATTCCTTCAACTACAGGACCTATTCCTTCAACTACAAGGAACTAGCNTGTCGACACCACTTCCTTCAACCTCGACCTATTCCTTCAACTACAGGACCTATTCCTTCAACTACAAGGAACTAGCAACCGGCTCTTGTAACAGTTAGCAAGAATTAAAACACCCAGACATTACCAGAAACTGAAAGTATTGAGTATCAATTGTTAGAACTCATTACTTCTGTGAGAATATGGTTGCGTAGGGGTTAGAGTCGTAATTAAAACATGTTTTGACTCATGTTTAAATCCCGTTGCAAAATANTGTCGACACCACTTCCTTCAACCTCGACCTATTCCTTCAACTACAGGACCTATTCCTTCAACTACAAGGAACTAGCTACAGGCTCTTGTAACAGTTAGCAAGAATTAAAACACCCAGACATTACCAGAAACTGAAAGTATTGAGTATCAATTGTTAGAACTCATTACTTCTGTCAGAATATGGTTGCGTAGGGGTTAGAGTCGTAATTAAAACATGTTTTGACTCATGTTTAAATCCCGTTGCAAAATAACCCTTTCAGACCACACTTTAATGCATGGTTACATGTGTTGCAAACAAATTTTTTTATGATGCGTGCTGTACTTAAAGTAGACACAACACTTGTTTCTTTGTCACAGTCAATGATCTGTAGGCTATATGTTCGGCTACAGTTATATGAACCAATTATGCTCTAGAACAGTGAGACTCTTTGCGAATCATTTACCCACAGGTAATATCATTAGTTATTGAGCTTTGCAGTGTACAGTATCGACCAAAAATTACCTGCACGTGCGTAATGTACACAATTGTGTACACTGAGTTTGAATGGGTGAAAATAATTTACATATTATGAAATGTTTTTCTTATACATTTTTTCAGACCCACATAATATATATTATTTTAAACTACCTCTCTTTATACGCAGGAAATAACATAAATAGATTGTAGAAAATTTACGGCAAGGTTCCATGAACTGACGGAATATTTAGAAAGTTTACGAAAATTTTTTTATTGAAAATATACATATTATTGTTATTGTACGAACATTTCTGGATATTTCTTTACCAGCACTGTTCCGTAATTTCACGGACATTTTGCTAACGGTGTCTCTAAACTAAGGCACACTTATCAGGCCTTATGTCTTTCCGAAGTATTATGTACGAGTGTTCCATCGCTACCACTGCTATTCTTTAGTGTAATAATAACAAGAAGTTACTGATATAACTAATGAGCCTGCTTTCCTCAAAGTGGGTGCAATTTCGTTTTTAAATGATTTCTTTAAATCCGAGTTGGTATGTAGGTCTCGTCTTATTTAAAGTAATATTATTAGAGTGAAACTAGAAGTATATGCAACAGTAGTGAGACAATTAAAAATACACACGTGCTTTACTTCGGACTCGAACCCAGAAAACCTCTACCATAAGCTAGTGTGCAATTAACTGCATTGCTGAGGTCGCATTCGAGGTTCAACATCTAATTTAATCTGTCCAATGTTTCAAATGATAGGGTTTATAAACCTAAAATATTTACACGGCCGTCATTTTAAAAATAAGTGACTGAGCCACTTAAAACATGTAGGTTTACATGGCCTACTATAACGCTACTTGTGTGAAGACCTTAGTGAGAATCACTTTATTTCTTCGTTAGATATGGTATAAAACCTCCATATTTTCATGAGACAATATTCATAAAGAAAGCACCAAAAGTTATGTATTAGCACATTCGATAATTGTATACTGCCTGTATACAAAGTTAAGCTAAAATTAATTAGGCCTACACAGTTTCGTAGATATAGCACATGAAGCTAAAATGTTTGCATAGGTGCAATTAGGAAAATAAGAGTCGTACATACTAAAAACATAAATTAACATGGCCTACCACTACAATTTCTTCGCCAAATTTGAAAGAAATAGGTTGATTGTTTCCCAAAATACTATATAAAAACTTTTTTTTAATGTGGAGCTTTCTTACAAAATGATGGATAAATGAGGGTTTGCATAGATAAATTTGATGCATATAATAGATACTGTCAGCATACAAAGTTAAGTTACAAGTTCTTTTGTAATATCGTAGTTAAAATATTCTGAGCCAAAATTTTTATATGACAGCCATTTTGTAAATATGTGTGTGGTACCCTCTCAAAGATTATCTGTTAACATGGCCTGCCATAGAGCTATTTCTTGTTTGCCAAATTTGGTATAAATCGGTTGTTTTTCTCCTGGAGATGCCTATGGCATAATTTTAATTTGTCACATGATACTATTTTACAAAATGGTCGACATAAAATGTTGTGTGTCTACATTTGATGGTTGTAATATATACAGCCACCATACAAAGTTGCGTTGGAATTGATTACATAGTTTCGATGATATAACCTACGAAACTAAAATAACTCTATGGCCACAATTTTAAAAATAAGTGCACGGTGTAAGTTAACAGCACCAGCCATAGTTATATTGGTTTGCCATATTTGGTAGGAATCAGTCAATGGTTTCCCGAAATATAACATAAAGACTTTATTTATTCGTGTGGTGCTAACTTAAAAAATGGAAGACAAAAGAGTCTTCGTGTAAACAAATTTTATGTTTGTAATATATATACTCCCAGTATGCAAAGTTAAGTTGGAGTTGATTATATGGTTTCGAAGATATAGCACGCTATGCTAAAATAGTCAGATGGGCACAATTTTGAAAATAAGTGTCTGACATACTTCAAACATATTTTTTTACATATTAATAGCCGCATTAATAGTTGTTTACCAATTTTTGTAGAAATCTGTCAATTGTTTCCCCGAGATATTACATAAAAACTTTATTTATTCATTTAGCGCTATATTACAAAATGACGGACAAATGTGGCTGTTTATTAGCATAAATGATGGTTGTAAGAGATACTGTGTCAGCATGCTAAATTTGTTTGAAATGTGTCATCGATATGGTAGTTATACCAAATAAACATAAAATATTAGTATTGACGCCATTTTTAAAATAAGTGTCTCACAAATTTTAATTTTATAAATAATTTTTATAGCCTACAATAGCACTACTCACCAAATTGGATGAAAATTAGTTGAGTAGTTTTCGAAATATAATGTAAAAAAATTTTTTTTTGTGGTGCTATCTTCCAAAATAACTTACCGACAACAATATCTAACTCTGAATTCAATGCTTACACCTTGTTATGTCAACATACGAAATGTGGTTTAAATTGGTTGAATAGTTTACGAGATATGGCATATCACTATAAGTTTTTTAATGGTCGCCATATTGAAAGTAAGCGCCCGACACAGACGAAAACTATTAAAATCAGGCGTCTTTACATAGTACCACTAGATGTATACCGAGTTAGGTGAAATTAGGTTCACGCGTTAAAAAATTAAAAAGGAGGGACACACACGCACACACACACACGCACACGCACACACACACACACACGGCCACATACATGCATACACACACATACATAGACACATACGCAAAGACAGGGAAGTGATCTCATAAGCCTTTCTTTCCTTCGGAAAGTAGGCTAGATGCAAAGTTGTGCTAATTCCCTTTTAACAAATTCACGCCTGAAATTTATCGTGAAAACAACCATTCTAAACGTATTCACTATAGAAAAGACACGTGAGGGAAGGTATAAGAAAATAAATTAAACAGCCAGCAAGAAGTAAACTAATGCCTCTAAGAGCTCCGCTTGGATTCTACTCGCTTTCTAAAGTATGTCATTTCACTACATGCAAGGACTTACGTGGAGTGTACCCAGTGACACTGTGAAATTGCTACAAACATGAATAAGTTACTACAATGCCAGAGACCTAAAAAATTCTCAATTTAATTTAGTAGCACGCTAGCCTTCACTACCCTATAAACACTCTAGCAAAATTCGTGAAATTTGTGAAACCAAAATTAATTTCCACATTTATAGCACATTACATCCTTTTCGTTTATGATATAAAATAATATTCTAAAAATGTATGGAAATGAAGGGAAATGACGAAACTTGCTATCAAAATTTTTAACTTACATGTTTTATACAAGTCTCAAATTAGAATAAAACAAATCACGTTGGGATGTGACACTACTCTAAATAATGGTTCACGTTATTATAATGTTATACATTTCTTGAAAATTTAGGCGTGATTTGCTTGTATTCAAATTTTAACTTCTGAGATAAACTTTAAGACAAAATATCCAAAAGTTCAACCTTACCTTAGGCGAAGCCAATGTCGGGTTTCAAAGAAAATATAAGTCGCCATTCCTGTGAACTTAATAAACACTCCACCGGAAACAAAATTTTGTGTTAAAATAAATTTTAGAAAAATGTTTTAATCTATAATCAAAGTCAAAATTCTCATATATACATTAGAGAGCACAATTAATTTTATTTTTCAAACGAGTTGGTATTCTAATCATGTTATAATTGATATTGTGTCAAGAAAACATAAAGTATACTAAAAATCTAGAAAAAAAAAGTGTTTCCTCTTGAGCAGCATTAAAATATGTGAACACGTAAAAGAACATTAGACATTTTTCCACTGATTTTTTTATTGTATAAAGGAGTAACAGTATGGACATACAACACAAATTGTCGGCCACCGGAAAGAAGTCAGGCGAGCGTGTAGCTTCTTGCAGTTCAGTGTACTTCCAGAATAGAATGTAATATATATTTTACTAGTCCCTTGTAATGGCAATCCTTAAGCCACTATTTTTAAAACAAATGTACACTGATACTAGTCGCCTGTATCTTTGAATATAAGTTGATTAATTTTGATGGTCAATGATGATTGTTTAATTTTTTTCTTACATGAAAAGTAGAATAACTAAGTTTCTTCTAATTTATACAAAATAGCCGTAAACATTACAAGTAAATTACAAACTAGGACTGAACTAATTTGTTCAAATAACACTAAAAAAAATATATCACCAGAACCCAAACTAAAAGTAATTACCAAATAAATAGAGAGTGACGGGGTTTATGTACTTATTTTAGAACTATCATCAAATAGGTACTGTAAATAAAATAAATAAAAAATTCCAATTTTATTTGGTTAAAAGTGAAGCATTAGTCAGTTTATTTTCATAAGATTTTAAACCACCAGCACTAAAGTATAAGTTGTGCCATAACCTGAAATGCATTATAGTAAAAATGCAAGTAAATTTAAACTTTCATAAAATAAACACATCAACCATTTAAATAAGAAATTCACTGACATAAACTTTTCGTTATCTGCTACCAACTGTATTATAGATATGCCATGCATCGTTTACTTCAAAAAAATACAATTAGTAGCAGCGTTTTGTTTTCTTAGGTTATATATTAAAAATGCTACTATACCGCGAGCCAGACGTTGTATTTGGACGTAAAAACTTCTTAAACGCTATTCTTAAGAACGCTACTCTTAAATAATAAGCGGCTTTGAATAATTTTTCCTGAAGTTCCTCTCGACTTCTGGTGAACAAAGCAAATTGCACATTTAAGTCTCGTTTCTATTGACCATTTTGGATTGTTTGATTTTTTTGCTCTTTTAAAGCTTTCAAGTTTGGTGCCAGTAGGGTTCAATTGAGGTGAAGATACAAGAGAGGTGAGGTGAGAGAGATTTGGACGGCTCTTAACATCGAGGTAATCAGAGTCTATGAGGATATAATTAGGTGAGAATGGAGCAGCGCCGGAATGCAAGGGTGGGGAAACTGTAGATCGCCGAAAAAATCCGCAGACCAGCAGTGTATCATCTGGCACAATTTACATTAGCAAAAATTCGGGAGTGATCCGGCCGGGGATTGCATCCGGTTCGCCTTGGCGGGAGATGAGCAGTCTAACCTCTCAGCCACCGTAAAGAATACTGAAGAACAGAGAAGTGAAACAGCAGCTTATTCCCCGAACATTAGCCGCACACGCCAGCAAAATGGCGCCACTGACCAACAACGGCGTTTGCAAGCTGCTGGTAACCTACTTGTCAACCGGCAGCCCAGCCTATTGGGAACCTATTGCAGAACGCAGTAGCCAATCAGATATACGGCTTGTTCCCAGTGCCTTGGATATCCTCATAACAAAAGAACCACCACGTAATTTCGGGTGGACGGGAGGAGAGTTAGGGCGGTTCTTATGGGATCTTGAAAGCTGACGAGGGTGGGGCGAGATGAGTCTGGAGGAGTGCCGGAATGCAAGAGAAAAACTCACCTACCAGCGGCATCATCTGGCATGATTCCCAAATGGGAAAACCGGGAGTGACCCCGCAGGGAATTAAACCCGGCGGGAAGTGAGCAAGCTAGTCGCTGCACCAACGCGGCTCGAAGTAACATTTAAAATATATATATATATATATATATATAATTCTTCTGTACGTGTGTATGTCACTGAACTCCTCCTAAATGGCTGGACCGATTTTGATGAATTTTTTTGTGTAAGTTTAAGTGGGTCCCTGTATGGTTTAGATTCACAATTGGACCCAGTAGGTGGCACTGCGATCGGGTTCTAGAAATTTTTTTAAACATTTTTTGAAGAAATTTTTTTTATTTAAGAAGCGCTTTAGTCAACAATGCAACGTCAACAATGCAATGTTAACAATGTAATTTCAGGCAGTAGGGGCGCAATTGGATTTTTGCTGTGGGTCTTTTCTTTACTACACAGTACTTTGAAAGTATACCACGAGGGTACTTTTACTTTTGACCTCCCTGGTGTAAGACATTGTGTACAGATTTATCCAATCCCCGCATGCTGGAAGTAGAAGTGTAATAACTACGTGCATAATAATGTATATATTCTTTTCCTCTCTACTATCTTCTATTTGCATAATCAGTATCATTATGTACTACTTATACTATGTGTTGATGTCCCTCGGCTTTGTTAACATGCTATACGTTCTGCTCCTCTTCATTAGAATCTTAACTGTTTAATAATCAACGTAATTATATTCAACTTATGCTATGTGTTGGTGTCCAGTGTACATATAAACCTTTTAATAATTATGAGCTTATCTGCCCACACAGCTTACCACAATAACTTATTTTCAGAAAAAGAAAATGTTGTATGAAAATTGGTTCTAGCATAACCGTCCTTATTTGTAGGCANTACAATAACTTATTTTCAGAAAAAGAAAATGTTGTATGAAAATTGGTTCTAGCATAACCGTCCTTATTTGTAGGCATCAACTAAGAACTGGATGAAAAACAGTAACGTAATTATACAGTTGTAACGTAAGTTATTATTCATATACCACCCGAGAGAACAATTGAAGACGACAGTATAGAAGTAAATGAGCTTTAACTCACTTTTAAATACATAAGCTTCCAAGGTCGGACACGTCCAGAAATATAACACACCCAGAAATATATTACTACCATAAGTTAATTTTAGTAACTATAATCCTTATAAACTATTAGGGCCCTATTAATTATTTAAGGAAAATTTTATATAACAGGTTTTGACAAACTGTGAAGGCATTCTGTTAATACATTTCCTTGTTAAGTTTCAGAACAACGGTAACGCACGTTTCATGTTCAACAGCAACCAGCAGTGATGTCACACCCCTCTCAACCAAAGTTTCTCCGGAGGCCGGCGCAAGCAATGTACACACAGCAGCGGCGGCAGAGCACCTGTTCTGACGTCACACGCAGCAACGTCGTCGAGTCGCGCACGTTAATTCCACAGCCGGCAGCACTACCGCTTAACTCAGCTCGTGAGTCTTGCGTTAAAATATTTACGGGTAACCAGCGGTTCATATATTTTACATACACCACTCACACCGCAACCTGCAGGTACCTAACACGTACATAACAAACTTTACTTTACTCAAAGTTCCAACATAACACAAATCACCAATTAAATGAAAATTTAATATTATAACTCACAGGAGGCCTCCAGTAGGCGTCAATATTTGCAAATTTTATAGTATAACTAAAAAAAAACTAATTTTTCATTTATGCAGAAGTTGCAATTTTGTTCCTTGTAACAACACATATAAAGTGCACCTAGAATAAACTAATATATATTGTACTGATTGTGACAATATCAGTACAAATGTTTTAATACCATCAACTGAATTACTTTTACGAATCACATCGAAGAATGGCCATAGTAGACAAAAATAATGATGTCATTAAGAAGTGACGATTTTAATTTGGTTTGTAAAATGGAATATATACTCTTAGCAGATATTCAATTATTATTACATATATATTTTATTGTCAAAACACAAAAAGTATGTAAAAATATGTTTACGCTATTTAAAAATATTACTATTATATTTTGAAACACATGTCTTAACATTGTTAGTATAAGTATACTCTTCTCTCCTTCCCTCTTAAGNATATTACTATTATATTTTGAAACACATGTCTTAACATTGTTAGTATAAGTATACTCTTCTCTCCTTCCCTCTTAAGGATTGAAACGTTGTTAAAATGCAGCTGCACAATTTTTAATTTTATGGAAGTTTAAATTATTAATTACATAATATTCTACGTTTCGATACCATCCCATCAGTACCCTACCACTATAACGTCATGTACCATTTTAGTATGTAACGTTTTCTTAAAACATCACTATTTTATCAGTGCTGTAACTTGTATTTATTTCCAGCAGGTGTAGTTTCTGTACAAACAAAACATAATAATTGTTGTAACGGGGAAAGCAGTTCACTTACCTAATTTAAATCATTTTTATTTTATTTATTGTTTTCTATTTTTATTGTGATTAATAATTAATATTTTTTTCTTCATTCTTTACAATAATAAATGAAATGAACGATCCATGCCAAGTAGTACTTACTCACAACATCAAGAAAGGGTGACGCGTTCGCGAACCACCCGCGGTATGTCTGCCGCGCTCGCGTGGAAGACAATTTGCACACCCAGCAGAAATGCAAGTTCAAGGCCCGCAAGGCCACTGTAAACACACAGCCCAGCGTTTGATCGGTCCACCTTGCCCGAGGACTGCACGAAAGCAATTGGCAATTCCTTATACCTAACTTATCCGTCTATTATAATTCCTTTCAAAAATGTTTCCTACCATAGCGAAGAGGGCTTCAACACGATCCATATTCCGGCTGCCACAACATGAACCCGCAACTCTCAGTAATCTACATAATCCACACGGACTATAGGGCGAGATGAGAGCATCTCGCTAGTGAACATTGGGGAAGATGTTATGGTGTGATCAGGCCTTAGCTGAACGGCCTGCCTGATCACACCTTCAAACATTAAACTAGGAAACGAGCGTGATTGCAACACTACCGAGCAGAAAGAAGACAGTTGCAGAAATCCCCTCCACTGGCCAGTAAACGGGGCCGCAAAAACAACGCGCCCGATATAGGCCGGCGTAACACCCGGAACAGCGTATTTTGTCATCGACCCGAGCAGAGAGAAGACCACGGAAGATGGGTGTATTCGGCCGTCGTTAACCGTCTCGTAGAATCAGCCTCCGGCAACATTAACCAGGTGATGACTTTCCAGTTAGATAATAATAAAATGGTGTGAATTAAATATAATAAATACTAACCTTGGTATTCAATTTAAAGCTCCCCCGATCAATAGTAACATAAATATTAGTTGTATAATCCTAATGTTAATAAACCTCATCTTATACTGCTGTGTTCTACCGAATCATGATTCATTATCATGACTTAAAAGCTAGTTCGTAACAATACGTACAGAAGAATTATGTATATAAATATATATATAAAAACAATATATCGATATATCGATACTTATCGATATATTGAAACTAATAAATATATCGGAACTTATCGATATATCGGGACTTATCGATAATTCGAAACTTATCGATATATAGAAACTTATCGATATATCGAAACTAATCGATATATCGAAACTTATCGATACATAGAAACTTAACGATGTATCTATACTTATAATAACGATATATCGATACTTATAAGTAACGATTTATCGATACTTATAAGTACTTTAATGCTCAATATATCAATACTAATATATACGTCGATACTTATCGGCAAGCGAACATGTCACATACAAACTGTGGATGTAACATTACACGAANTCATCGATACTTATAAGTACTTTATTGCTCAATATATCTAATACTAATATATACGTCGATACTTATCGGCAAGCGAACATGTCACATACAAACTGTGGATGTAACATTACACGAAAATGAAGCGGTAAATTATCCGCCGGAATTGCTAAATTCGCTTCATGTTACACGATTGCCTCCACATATATTAAAATTGAAAATAGGAGGGCCAGTCATTTTACTTCGTAGCATCAATCCACCAAAACTTTGCAACAGCACACGCCTTGCAATAAAAAAAAAATGATGGGCAATACTATAGAAGCTACCATCTTGAAAGGTGCTTTCAAAGCATGGAATAAATGGAATTCTGGGAAGAACATCTTCGTTCTTCCCAGAATTCCATTTATTCCATCAAAAATTCCCTTTCACTTTAAAAGTACACAGTTTCTAGTCAGATTGGCATTTGCAATAACAATAAATAAAGCTCAAGGGCAGTCATTGCAAATGTGCGGAATAGATTTAGAGACAGACTGTTTTTCGCTCGGCCAATTGAATGTGTCGTGTTCTAGAGTAGGAAAACCACGCAATTTATTGACGCGCGGAAGATGGTAAAACTAAAAACATTGCATACAAACAAGTACTTCAATAATAATGATTTTGAAAATACATATACTTCTTTCAATTAATTTCACAGAAATGAATAGAACCAAATTCTTTTCTGCCACAGCAACGCGTGGCAAGGTTAGATAGTTTGTTATAATTTTCTTTGTAGGGTTACATAAATAATATAAGCATTTAATTTGAAACAAATTTAAAAAATACGAAAATTTTTCACAATGTATAAAATGTTAATATTTATCGATTTGTGGAGAACGNCGTGGCAAGGTTAGCTAGTTTGTTATAATTTTCTTTGTAGGGTTACATAAATAATATAAGCATTTAATTTGAAACAAATTTTAAAAATACGAAAATTTTTCACAATGTATAAAATGTTAATATTTATCGATTTGTGGAGAACGATTTTATTTAAAAGNAAAAAATACGAAAATTTTTCACAATGTATAAAATGTTAATATTTATCGATTTGTGGAGAACGATTTTATTTAAAAGTATGTTTTCAAAGGTCTCGATCTTGAACTAGCTATATGTATAATTTGTGGTTCACGAGTTATTTGTGTAATCGAAAGCAAACGTATCTCACTTGATATGGTGTAGTGTCATTCTGAGTTTACAAACGTTTTAAACATGAAGAGTCCGCGAATTTATATATCTTTAAAATCGGCATTTCGTGAAAACTACTTCGATATCCGAAATACATTCTCGGGGTGTTTACTCACTTAAGTAGCCTAACGTACTTTTGAGAACGCCATAAATGCGTACATTCATAGGCTTTACAGAATTAACGAAGATTGACTTGCATGCAGTAGCGCTATCATAAACAGTGATCATTCTGATTTCTGGTTGAAACTTCGTAAGATGATTCTTTATGAAAATGAGACAAGAAAATACACTACAAATCTNATCATTCTGATTTCTGGTTGAAACTTCGTAAGATGATTCTTTATGAAAATGAGACAAGAAAATACACTACAAATCTGAATCAGTGAGAATTTCACTGTTTATGTAAGTTAACAGTACATGACTTATTCAACAATCACTTCAGTCAATTTAACTAATGAAGTAGTGAAAAAAATGCCAGTTTTCCTTCACTTATTGATTCAGTGAAATTTTCCTCTGATTCATCAACCATTTCTTTCACGGTTTTTCAGTGATTTGCTTTCTGACTGATCGATCTGTTTAAGAACGTGTATAAAATTACAGTTAAACAACGTATGTCAAATGAAATAACGCATAAACTAATAAAAACCCACAAAACATATTTTTTAAATGTGAGTTTCGTCTATTATAATACCATTTTACGAGGCACCTTAACTAATGTGGTGAAGTGAGTGCATTCAAACATACTGTTTGTTTAAACAGTCCTAATTTTACCAATTAAAATAAAAACGAAAGGAAGGGGCATACAATTTAAAGCCCCACGTTTTCGATAAAATAATATAATACTTGTATTTTCTCCTTTTGTTTTCAATGTTGTCTAGGTAGCTTAATTTGTAAGGCGAGTGTCTAGTACTGGTATGACGGGGGTTCAAATATTGAACACGGCTATTTTTATATTTATATATATATATATATATATATATTTCCTTTTCAAAGTTACGTTAAACTGCATAATGTAAACAGTGACTACCGGAAATATGTTCATTTCTCGCAATTATTTGGCTAAATTATAAAAAAGCAATATTTAATTCTCCGCACGCAGTTGGCTGCCACTTATTCAGTCAGTGAGATAGTTTCACTGAAACAAACAGCGGTTTTCCACTGATTCTAATTTAGGGTGTTAATCATAAATGTATTACTAAGCATGCTAAACACCCCGTGATAATCGATAATTTAAACGGTTTACTTTTGAAATAGNTAATCATAAATGTATTACTAAGCATGCTAAACACCCCGTGATAATCGATAATTTAAACGGTTTACTTTTGAAGTAGTAGAAACTTCTTGTAATGATGTACTAAAATCCTGAATGGTGTTTTATGAAATCAGCTGTGTAATTTGCGAAACTTTATCTTTTATAAAAAAAATCTTGTACTTCATGTTGATATCTTCAAATTTTGAAATCCTGGCCTGTAATCGGACATTTTTAATAGGTGTATGTCATCTAGTTTAAAACAACAGAGACGGTAAGCTTTCAGTAACATTCTCAGTCAAATCGTTTTCGAGAAAAAAAGCTAAAGTGTCTGAGACGGGGCAATTATCTGCCTGGCAAACAAGCAAGCTGACAGCAGCTTNTTTTCGAGAAAAAAAGCTAAAGTGTCTGAGACGGGGCAATTATCTGCCTGGCAAACAAGCAAGCTGACAGCAGCTTTTTTCTCAAGTAACGAAAAAGAATGTTTTAACCCGCCCTGTTTTAAGAAATGCCAGNTGCCTGGCAAACAAGCAAGCTGACAGCAGCTTGTTTCTCAAGTAACGAAAAAGAATGTTTTAACCCGCCCTGTTTTAAGAAATACCATATTTCAGTTCCAGATTTTGCTATTCTCAAATATGTTATTTCATTACACGGCATTTTTAATCAACCATGTCATAAAAAATTGAATATTCGATCCGTTAATAAGTTCCGCGAGTTATAAAAAATTATGTTTTCTCATCTGGTTATTGTAAGATTTCTGTAAGTATATCAATTGATAGTAGAGTATACACTGCCGAAAATAAGCCTCTAAGATAGGTTTCTATCCGCGTCAGTGCTCAGTGTATAGTTTATATATTTTTGTTTATATTTTCATATTTCTAATCCTTTTGCATACAGATTAATATGGAAATAACATTTTCCTGTTTTCTGCCCATTGTGGCTATTACGTGTGACGAGTTTTCGTTTTTTACTGTCCTACTGTATTGAAACTGGATTGTTTTTGCGCTTGTTTATATGTTTTCAGCACGTCATTCCACAATGTTTTTTGGTCAAATTTAATGTTTTTCTATCAGTTTCCGTTTATTCAGACAAGTAATTAATATTTTCCTGACTTGTGGTTCCGCAGTAGCAACATGCGTAGGGACAACGCTGTAAGTTGGTTGGCAAATGTGTAGGAATCCAACTTTAATGTGACTTTGGTCTAACGTTGTTTGCCAACCAAAATCCAACCTAATATGTTCATTGAAAACTATGTTATAAGAGAGAATAAAATACATTTACATAAGAAATAATTGTAAAAAACTGTTAAAATAAAAGAATATGTTGATTTTAATTCGTTTATGGAACGTTGGATAAACGTGTGAAAGACAACGGGTGGTGTTTTGTACCTGTGTGCGTTTAGGGCCAACGATGTTTTCGAACCAAAACCCAATCTAATATATTTAATAAAAATTGTGTTAAAACATATAATAACATACGTATAATAACACATTAATTTAATTATCTTTTGAAATAGACTAAGTGGCTAATTATTTACTCGTTTGTAGAGCGTTGGATAAAAATACTAAAGGCGAACGGTTGGTATTTTGTAAATATGGGCAGGTTGGGCAAACTTTGTTTTCCAGTCAAAATCGAACCTAGTCTGTTAAATGAAAACTCTTAAAATATATTTTAATAACACACATATTTTAATGTAGTTATCATTGTAAAAAATTGTTAAAATAGAGAAAATGGTAATTTTTTTATTTGTTGGTGGAGCATTGGATAAACATGCTAAAGACAACGTTTGGTGTTTTGTTACTGGTAACCAACGTTGTCAGAACGCTGTTTTATTTAATATGTATACAATAACACACATTGCCAACACATTACCAACTGTAAGTAAATGACTGTATGAATGCCTTTCTGAAAGAAAAACCCTCTACTCTTACAAGTTTGCACACAGCCATAAAATTGTGTTGTGCCGATGTTGTTTTTCAGTTGGCAACAAACATAAAATTCATGTTGGGGTAACGTAATCGCATGGGACATTTCGGCGTTGGGCCAACGTAATATGTTAACGTTGGCCCAACGGTAGAGCCAAACGTTGGGCCAACGTTGAATCATCAAACTTGCATTACTGGGGTGGTTGTCTGTTCCTTGTTATAGTTTTTGCTTTTCACTCCTTTGCACAAGTTTTATTGACTGCTAGTTCTTCTATGGTTACTAACTCTTTTTAATCAGTTCAAGATTTTTAATTTTTAATTTTTATCAATTTTGTTTTTAGCTTATTTTCGGCAATCATAAAGTAAATTTTATAACTTGTAAAAATTATTTAGCCATTTCATTTCTCATAAGGAATAATCTTAGACCGTTTATACAATTAGTTAAAATAATTTTCTTCCCGGCAATAAACATTAATAATAATAGATAATACCAAACTTGTATGAACCCTAATTCACGGCGACGTATTTTCTAAATAGGAAAATTAACGTTAATGTAAAAATTATAGAATTTTTGTTCTTTAAACATTTGTTGGATGTTATTTATTTCAAGTGAACATTTAAAAATAACTTAATCTTCATTTATTTTGTGTGCTCAAAATAAACGCAAACAAACAACATATTTTGGTCTCATTGCAATCACAAGACCTGCTTGTAACAAAACAAATTACGTTTTATATCGCTTTTCTTATTTCGGATTCTATCACTGTGTCATCGGTGATTCACGTCTTTATCGTATACTTTTGGTAGACGATTTTTCTGCTTTGTCCTTGGTGTTCCTTTCTTTCCTTCTCCTGCTATGACTTTATATCCAGTCCATCGTTTTGTAATATATCTTCTTCCTCTTTCCTTGAACCTCATTATTGATCGCCTTTCCTCCGCTTCGTCCTAACTTTATCTCATTCTGGATTTCTCACAGGATTCCTCGTCCAGTGACAACGCAAATCACAAGTGGCNAACAAAACAAATTACGTTTTATATCGCTTTTCTTATTTCGGATTCTATCACTGTGTCATCGGTGATTCACGTCTTTTTCGTATACTTTTGGTAGACGATTTTTCTACTTTGTCCTTGGTGTTCCTTTCTTTCCTTCTCCTGCTATGACTTTATATCCAGTCCATCGTTTTGTAATATATCTTCTTCCTCTTTCCTTGAACCTCATTATTGATCGCCTTTCCTCCACTTCGTCCTAACTTTATCTCATTCTGGATTTCTCACAGGATTCCTCGTCCAGTGACAACGCAAATCACAAGTGGCAACTATATGTTGGTAACGTTAATGTTATTCCCTATGTTGTTGCACGCAAAACTGCCTAGATACCACTTCAGAACTTCTTTGTTGGACTGTGGCATATACTATATTAAAGAACTGTAACACATCACCTTCAGTGAGTTGCAAGTGTGTTTTTAAAACTATCAGTCAGCAAGACTTCTTTTTATGTAGATACTTGTTTTATGTAGTTACTTTTAACAGCAACTTATTTCGCGGTTTATTATTTTAAATGATACTTTCTAAGGTAAATTCATAGTTTTGTTTTATGTGAAATTTTGTGATGTTACATAATTCTTTTATCGATAAATTGCTTTTTATACAGGCACTTTTAAATAAATTATGGCCAAATTAAATTTGTACAAAAAATGTACGGCCGGATGAAATCCTTTAATGAATATTAATAGATCAGATACCCAGTATCAATTGCGTGGGTGAGATGATTAAACGGGTCCTCTATTCGCACCTTGGGTAATATTTCATGATACGTATTTTACCTCAATAAGTAAACACATGTTGTAGAGGTACGCTGTTGGGCACACAAACCATGGCAGCATAGGTTTTCGTAAGATAGAATGAAATTTCCATAAAATTAATTGGTATGGTATTTTCAACGGAATGTATTTTAACCAGAAAGTTTTTTGGCAGGTCCACACACGGCGTTTGAAATGAGCCTTGAACATTGAGGACTCGTTCATGGGGACGAGAACTCCTGAACTGTAATTGTTTGCCTTTAACGTCCTGCATTACTTAGTTTATGAGCGCTTGATACTGTAAACCAGNGAACTCCTGAACTGTAATTGTTTGCCTTTAACGTCCTGCATTACTTAGTTTATGAGCGCTTGATACTGTAAACCAGCGGTTTCAAGCCCACTGGTTCGTATTTGTGTGTGTGTGATTGCGAACACATAGCTTAGTTGCAGGATACCACTCACTGCATGATCGCGTCTAGCAACACACGTATGTACGGCGTGCACTCTACAACCCAGGCGNTTTGCAGGATACCACTCACTGCATGATCGCGTCTAGCAACACACGTATGTACGGCGTGCACTCTACAACCCAGGCGACTTTAAGACTGGCTTACACGTAGCTTGAACTGTACATCATATAGATCCTCACAAAATGTGTCACCACAATAATTATATATACATCAAAAACATTTTTTGAAGATAATCAGNCAAAATGTGTCACCACAATAATTATATATACATCAAAAACATTTTTTGAAGATAATCAGAGGTCAAAAAGTTAGAATTTTTCGCACAAAATGCACGACGCAATACTTCTGCAGGACGATTTGTAGGTTTCAGTATTCTTACCTCTAATTTTCTGTAAAAATACAGCTATACTTATTGAAGTACATGCAAATACATACTGAAAGAACACTGCAAAGTTTCCCCGTTTATGAGGTTCATTGATTCAAGTGATGCAGTTTCAACGGATTATGTTTTCAAATTTGTTGTTTTGGAGCAGTTTTAAATGTGTGTATTTTAGAGTGTACAATTATAGGAATAACCATTCTCCCCAGGCAGCCTATACTAAAAGAAAAATAGTTTTAGGTGTCAAATAAATTTTAATCCAGAGTATTTGTTTCCGCTGAAAAATATTTGGTTCTTACAGCTTAACTGCATTCNACAGCTTAACTGCATTTCTTCTAAACATCAGCATGCACTCCTTAAAATCAGATAAAACACGTAGGAATAATTTCTTAATCGAACACATTATTTGGTTGTTCGGACATAATTTACATGTATTAAATACACACAATAAATTTATAAGTACTTTATTTTCCAGTTACAATTTCGGTGAAGACTTTATTTTCTTAATATAACGTAACTTTTATTGTACGTAGAGCCTTACAAATGTTCACTTGCATCAGCCAAAACTTGCACATTTTGGACAAATAAATCAAGGACAAATTTTACTCAGAAACAAATTATTTTGCGTCTGCAAACAATGAAATTGGTTGCATAAGAAAGTCTAGGGTTTGTCAATACAAAACTGTTTCTAGAACACAGACACAGTTAAATGATGGAGCCGTGAAGGGCGTACAGGACAAATGGAAAATACCCGCTATGGCGGTCACGTTACCAGCTCGACAGTTTCTGAGCATGGCTTTTGAGGCTTAGACACACGCAAATGTTAATGCTTTAAAAATTTTGATACAACCATGAATCAAAAAATCTCTCTATATTCCACAATAATTCTCTGCGTGTTCACGTATATAAATTCAAATTAATTATGGTAATGGTTTTATATGTAAAAGAATTTATTTATCCAAGGGAGGTGGTTTAAATTATACATGAGTTCAAAAAAGTATTGATAGTTTTACTATTTATTATAAATAAACTCTGTAACTAGATTATTTTGCAGAAATTATATACAATGCAATTCTATATAAGTAGAATGGTATTTCCCACAAAAATAAAATAAAATTTTTCGCTGTCCAGTATTTATAAAGTAAATGCGCATAATTTAGCCACACATAATTGTGTTGCATTTTAAGGATTAAATTTTTAGACTACGAATGGCGGAACAAATTGTCTGCAAAACACAGTAAATTTGTGTTTCTGTGTTTCATTTGATAATAAATCATTAGTTGATTACTACACCCTGGAGGGCTCTAAAACAACAGCAATAATATTGAAAAATAAGCAATCTGGTACGAAGGAAAAAGGGTTTACCTAAAACCAACCAATTAAGAAAGTACATTAAATTGACAAGTTTGTGGCGTCTAACCCACTACATATAACATTTGCGAATTTCAAATGTTCCTAACTAAATCGCTTATTTCAAACAGGATGTTGCTCAAAAACCTGCTTTTATAGAAGGTGAAATATAAATATTGCTGTATGAATTGACATTTTGATGCATTTTTTTTCCCAATAGCAGTAAGACAACGACAGCAAAGGATTTATATAATTCATGTAATCACTGAACAATGCGAGCTTTCAATGATGGTAGAAATTGGAATACGATATCTAGTGAATTATTGTTTTGGACATACGCCAATGTGAATATTTATTGCACGTAAAGAAAATCTATAAATTGTAAAACAAATACAGACAAAAAATTAATTAAATAAACACTAGCCAAGTTTATCTGTTGACATTAGGTGTGGCTTATTTCCAAAATAATATCTTATTTGAAAAATGTTATCCTTGTTTAAACAAAATATGACGTTTCATCCTTTCTAAATGTAACTGATGAAATAGAGCCATTTTCTAACTTAACGTAGAGAACAATTTTCTTTTTTAAGCTGACATACGGAAAAATGCCGTTTATTAGGTTATTCGTGTCAACATATGAAATAAAGCAATTTTTCTAAGTTAGCATATGGCACAACTGTTATTTATAAAATTTTGTACCTGAATTAAAGTCCTTTATTAACTTTCACATATAATTGCTGTACTACTTCTCCCGTATCGACTCCTGAAAATGATTCTTGTCTGAACACACACGTGTGCCTGCAATTTACAAAAACATATTCTTGATACTTGACAAGGGATTAAATTTTAACTCACTGTATGAACAGGTCAACGTGTTTTCCGCAATAAAATATACGCGCAGGCTAAATTTCAACAACCCACGTGCATTTCTGCAACTTATATTTTCCTACTGGCTGCATGTCTATGAGAATACAACTTCTTACCTTACTGTGCCAGTAAGAATTTAGATATTCCCTTCCCTTGTATTCACCTTCCGTGATTTGCAGGCAGACACCTAACAAGCATCATGGTTAAAATCATTCAATTACGAAAGTGGACATGAATTAAATTTCTTTACCGTACTGTTAGTGGTAAAATNGCATCATGGTTAAAATCATTCAATTACGAAAGTGGACATGAATTAAATTTCTTTACCGTACTGTTAGTGGTAAAATCTTTTTGGGAAAAACGGGCGACCTAACGTATGAAATTTGTGAAGTGTTTGGCAAAATTGGTCATTCTTGGTATTCCCACATTGGCTTTTAAAAATTGNGCAAAATTGGTCATTCTTGGTATTCCCACATTGGCTTTTAAAAATTGGTTTGAAGTAATTTTAATATTTCTTTATCATCTACTTACAACCTTCTCTTATATTCCATTCACCGTTACTTCCAACTTTTCTAAAGCCGTGCTGAAGTTCCACTTCCAGGATATGGTTCCACCTCGTGTACACAAAGATTAACCAAGTCTAGAAAACTACATCGACAGGACCACGCACCACATTCATGTGCACTCAGTGTATTAACATTTTGCATAAGAACTATTTCGTACTATGCATTAACCACATACATTTTTTCTCCCTGTTTTTTTTCATATCAATCATAAATGAAATATTATCACTAATTGATAAAATGTATGTAACAATTCAATTTAACCAAAAATGAGGTACTTTTTGGTTAACACAAGTATAAAATGCTTATGACGCATTACGTATTTAGGAAACATCCCTGCACGTCGTACAGGGGGTTATAGTTCTAATGTTTGCTTTAAAGGTGTGAATAGACCTAGCAACAATGTCCCAAACGTAGTCAGCTAATGTTGGCTGGAGGCCGCTGTGGTCAGTAAGTAGTCTGTAGCGTGCTTCGTGCAGAGCAAAGGGCGTCACCTCGCAGGGCTATTTTTGCCGCCGAGAGCCTTCGCGCCCTGACAATATATGCACATCTCCCACTGAGTTTAGCGCCACTCGAATGGCGAGAAGTCACGAAAGGAAAAGAGAATGCATTGCGGATTCATACACCGCCCCCTCCGCATCAACGGCAACAATGCCGAGATAAATATGCCCTCCGTGACCTACAAGTCGATCTGGAAAGCCCTGCCACAAATTAGTTAACATTTATTTTTAGGTAGCTTCTTACGTAATTCTGGATGCATGGGGTTTTTTTAAGGTAAGAGGTTTTACTTCATTTATTCTATCTTTACGAATACACACTATTTCATGATTTGTTAATTTGGAAACCAATTTTTACACAATGGATTTAATTAAAAATTTTGTTGGTAGTAAAATTTTGTTTTCCCAGAACAGAGTTTTTGTCAACCTAACTGCGTATTTTATAAGATGACCAAAATTTTTTTAGCTGCACTTAAAGTTTCGTTTACTCAACAAAATATTTGGTTGGATCAATTAAATATTTCTTTGGTCATTGACAAACAATTTTTTTGTTGTCTGTAACAAACATTTACACTCAATGAGCAAAAACCGTGTTTGGTTCTATGTGCTCTATTCTGAAATAGTGAAAATGGAACCAAATAATTGAAAACCAGTGAAAATGGCTTAGAATTTGGCAATTGCCAGATAGCTGCATACTTTGTCTGAAATTCATTGATTTATATGTCTGTTTCTTCGAATGGCGAGAATTATCCTGACATAAATCGCTAGTTCATTGTATTGATTCGTCTGGAGGTAGAAGCTTATCAGCTGTCTTTCAATGAATGGAATTTTACTGATTGATACGACTTATTCGGGATATGACAACAACACACATTCCCATACTAGAACTGCAGTAAACGTTCCAAATCAAATCACTCTCAGGGAAAAAGCTCAGAAAATTGGGCACTGAAATATGACTGTACACAAAGCCGACAAAAAAAAAAATTATTGTATGCAAAATGTACACGATTGTGAGCACAAGGCATTTATAGATCGATCGTTCTTATTAACGCATGCTGGTTATAAGCAAAAGGTGGATTATGGGGTCAGTAATGTCGGTACTAATATTATGGTCAGCATTTTAAAAGACGAAATTGTCACAGGTAAAGGTCCCAAATCGTAATTTTTGAACTACGAGATTGCTATTTTGCTTCCAAGGAATGCCAAGCGGAAACGTCAATAAAACCATTCGAAATATCCAAAGAAACGTGAGTAACAAAATACTAGGCATATCTCTACGGAAAATCAAAATTCGCATGTCATTGCCTTTTAAGGCGAAGTCGGCTTGGCAGATAATCGACGAGATGAACGCTAAGCAGGACTGCTCGAGGCGCAAGTCGCAAAGGCGGAATGAAGAAGGAGAAGGAATGGGAGCACTTGGAATAAAGTCCTTCCACGTGTTATAAAACTGCTGTTCGCGAACCACCCGTTATCCACGCGTAATGGCTAGATGGTCAGTGGTATTTTCTATAAAGTTGCCATAGTATCTTTGTCAATATAAGATATTTTTTATATACCTTGATAATTCTTTTTGATATTTGCTGTTTAACCCGTTCGGTCACACATTAATTTCTGATTTTAAAGGTTTAAATCACGTAATTTTTTGGTATGCTCTGTATTTATGCTCAACACTTGCCTTGCAATAAGTGAACGCGTGCTGCGTGCTCGATGACATTGGCATTAACAATTCATGTCAAAGAAGTGCAGGAAATTCAACATATCATATCAGCCACAAGGAAGACTCTTCAAAGTACTGAGTTATCGAGTCTTTATGTGCACTCAACTGGTCATAAGTTTCATTCACATACAACGTGTGCTCGATCGTGGACACAGAAACTAAACATGCTGATATCACGCAAAGGAAAATTCCGTTTCCTTGAACATAAAATTTCAATAAATTGCTTGCAAACATAATTTCTTTGATAGTTCGCGCAACCAATCATATGCAGAATGCAGAAAATAAAAAAAAACGGTTTATTTGAAGCAAATTTTTTTACTTAACAGGAGGCTTTAGCGTTGCTGCGAATCACACATGTTGGAGCGAAATATGTGTGAATTTATTTGGTCGTACACTGAGGAAAATATTTTGTTGATATAGCCAAGTTTGTGTGGCGCAATGTAATTGTTTGTTAAGGGCTATTAAATACTTTGTTTCTGAAACCGAATTATTTTGTTGCTTGTATTTGATTGCCACAAACTTGTAGTATTTGGTTGGTGCAGGTAAAAATATTTGTAGGGGTCTACGTATATTAAACAATTCCGGTTATCATAAATAAGTGAAAGCCCGACCCAGTTCCGAACTCGGGATTTTTGGCACCGCAACGCTACCTCTTAGAAACCTCAGCTATCATTATTACTAATGTTTAGCGGCATTATTTTATATATTGATTTCTAATACAAGACGTGTACGTAGAATAACCTTTAAAGTTTTAAAGCTGTACTTTTTTGTTTCCGGTTAATCGTGTTTCATTGGGATTGTTTAAAAATTATTAAGCACTAATAAATTCACTTACAAACACGGTTTCTATATTAATTATCTCAAATAACTTCAAACAAACTCCTGAGCCGCATTTTCTAACGAATTAAATATCATCACCTGATTACTGTACTGCAAACCAAACACATGCCAGTACTGGAACAAGCTTATTTTGTTGCCGCAAAAAAATTCTGTAATAGTAGATATTACATTGTTCCAGGTAACCGAATGGTTTATTCGCTTCAGACCAAATGCTGCTCTTACTATACCATAATATTTATAATGTGTACTGTAGCCAGACCGATTAAATGAATGCAGGCCCAATTGTAAAATAGTTTTGTGTACCAAATACTCTGCCGGACAATGAAAACAGCGCACCACGAAGAAATCATGTGACAACCACTAAACGACGTATATAGCGGGAATACTGGCTGGTGTGCACATGATCTCATGTTGGTTAGTTTGCATTTGACCGCACACCTGGCAGTGGCACTGCAAGCACCGACAAACAGTCGTAGACACTGGCGTGTAGTCGAAGTCACATTTACGCGAGAAACACCAGGCGATACCAAACAAGCGTAGGGAACGAAGAAGAATGCTGGGAGGATGCCAAATACGTCGCTTTATGAAACTGGCGAATTTCGAGAGAGAACCCATATTCGGGCTGAAATCAGCAGGGTGGTCATATCTCCGCGTAGTCCATGCGGATCGCTTGGGGCATAATGTCCGATGCTTTTGGGAGCAGTGTATACGTGAAGGCACTCACACATGGCGACCGACTCAGGACGGACCAGGCCGAACACCAGTAGAGAGGATCGACGGATCGTGAGCCAGGCGTGGAGGGATCCCATGGCGACCGGGTCCATTATACTGGCCAGTAGTACGGCTCCTTTGAGCCTAATATTCATTTCCCGACGCTTTGAGGAGGCTAATCTGCGATCCCAGAAACCCATTACTTGTGCTGGCATAAACTTCGGCTCCGTTTGTCCGTTTGTACTGGTTCCATATCAGAACAATGTCACACGCCACAGACTGGCGAGTGCTGTGTTTAGTGATGAGTGCTGCTTCGTTATGGGGACTGATCATCATCGTTCCAGCGTGCGGAGGGCCTTTGGTGAACGTTACAGTCACAGTCTTGCTATCGAGTGGCACACCTCTTCTACGGCAGGCATTATGGTCTGAGGAGCCATAACCTGCAATAGCCGATACACTCTCATCGTGCTGCGTGGAACATTGACGGCCTAGCGGTACGTGGAGATCATATGCTCCTATATGTTCCCATCTCAGGCCGGGATTCCAGGAGCAATTTTTGATCAAAATAACGTCCGACCGCACATGGCATGGGTAACTAAGGACTGACTTAGGAAAAATTTCCGCAAAAATCACACAAATTTGATTACTAGTAATAAAATTATATAAATATCTGGGTAAAAATACGTACACTTAGTAAATTTCACGATTTTTCTTTGGATTCACGGAACCTCTCCGAAATTTTTTTAAAAGATTGTTATTTTTACAGTTTATGAACAGAGATTAAAAAAAAATTATTATGTGGATGCTTACCAGTTTATAAAATAGTAATTTAAAATAAAGGTCAAGTAATGTTTTAGAGCGGGATTTGAACACGAGTCAAAAGTTCACAATAACGAAGTATACAGAAACGAAATCGAATAGCATTTACTTTGATGCAAACGAACTCGATTACTCATTAGCTGAGTGAAGTTGTGGGAACAGGCCTTGGGTCTGGCTGACTGTTGCACTTCATTTCCTATTGGTCGAACTGTTGCCTGGCAAGTTAGTAACCAGGAGCTGATTGGTGAACGACGTTCCTCTATATTGCTGATCGGTGAGGCAATTTTCGTGGCGTATATGATTGGACTTCACAGTACCTGCCACCAATACGCCTCTGTGCCACTGTGCTATCACTAGGGCCATTGACGTTTCGCGTGAAAATCGGAGCACACAGTAGAATTCAATACTATATCCACTCCTTAGCTGTTCTTATGCCTCCATTGGCTGCTGGTGCCGTGTCCGTCTTTGACCAAGTCACTCAGGACTAAGTAACTCCGACACTGAACCTTCGTGATTCGTGCGCAAACGGTTAACACATGCCAGAACATTTTTTAGCCAGTCAAAGAAGCTGGACGACCCTACTGTGCTTTGGACTGTATCTTGTCTCGAAATCTTATCGCGAAATATCACTACCCTAGCTATCAAATCCCAACCTAACATGACGGTTACGTGATGTTATTTATAATTTAATAACTCAAATCACCAATAATATGTCATTACTTTACGATTCAATGTGATTATTCCCTTTAATCAACACATACACATCTGCATTTTATTGCATTTCCCCCTTATTTAATAAATACAAGTTTTTATTTTTAAAAATGGCTAACTGGTATACATATGTAGGTAAAATAGAGCGCAGCCTTATACATGGTGACCTTTAAATGCCAAGATAATAGGTGCAAACTCGTCAAGATGTCTGTGAAATCGGCAACAGGATTGTACAGAAAAGTAATAATGTAGGGGTGTGGCCTAACTATTATAAATATAAAAACTTACAAAGTGGTTGTGCTTGTACAGCACTGAAAAACGAGTTACACGTAAAATCATAAGACTTGAAATATTTCAGAAACAGTAAGATTTAAAGCAAAACCTTTGAAAATAGCCCGCTTTAGAAACACATGTAAGACGATGTAAGCAGTATATTAGTGTAATAAAAACTTATACTTTCCGACCTATTTGTTTTTATAAAATAATTATTTATTTAATAAAAGGGTAACGCATTACAATATGGATCGACTCCCAATATCTCGATATTAAGAGCCGCCTAAATCTCTCTACACAATATGGGCTCGTGTATTTTATTAAAGGGAAATAATCTTATAGAATTGCAAAATAATAACGTGCTGTTAATATATATATATATATATATATATATATATATATACATATATGTATATATCACTGTTAATAAATTCCTTATATTTACGGAAACTTTTAAGGAAATTTACTTTAAATATACGGAAACGCAATTAGTAACGACGAAAAACGTATCTAACATCCGTAAATGCAAAATACGAAAGAATCCGTATTTCATATAGCTTCGGGTTTCGTGAGCAATAAATGCCGAGTCTACACGCAGATTTCTCCGCCACTGTAACCAGAAAATTATCATTTCTGCATCAGTTATATCCACGCGGCTAAGGCATATTTCTTCAAATATTAAAAAGTAGCATCAAGCGTCTGTGACAGTTAGAAACACTTAAAACCCACAAATTTTACAATAATATGAAAAAGTAGCTTATGTCACTTTTTTTTATAAATAACATAGTAACGCCTTACTGCAAAAAGGTCACTGGTGAGTGGTTATGGTTATTTACTCAGTTTTGATTCGGGTTCAAATCTCGATCCAGTATATAGTATTTTCACTTTTTAAAATGTATTTTTGTAAACAGTAGAACACCAGAATAAAAAATTAACAAAGCTTTTTTTATTTTTTTTTTTACAAACTAGAAAATTTACGGCAGGGGTCCACGAATTTACGGAGAGGTTTTGTGTATTCACAGGGAAATTCTGTAAAATTTAATGAAAGCAGTTAAATTTATCAAAATTTACATAATTTTGCAGACAACTATGAAGGATTTTTACCAGCACTTTTCCGAAAAATTAAGGAAATAATTTTTGTGTTTCCACATATTAACGGCACATTTCCGTAACAACATCCGTGAATGTATTAAAAAATTTAACAGTGCAGCGCTAATCAATAATTTTTAATTTCACGAGCTGCTAATAATATTCACACAAAATTTTAACACTTTAATTAAGTATAATTATTTTTCAAAGTTTATAAAACTCATTTTTGTACATGGTAATGGGGACGTTCACGAATACATTTGAGAGCAAGCTATACTTTACTATGTGAATTTGCGTTACTCTTACGGTTTGATGAAAGTTCATAACAAACGCCCTGGTAGACTCTGGGTCAATAAAGAACGTGCAAAAAACTACCGAATACCAAATACCTGGCGTGGAATGTAAACTGGCTACACCCAGGGGAAAGCAGCCAACAAAGAATTAACTGAGAATCGAATTTACGGAGGACTGTTGAGTCTAGCGTATATGTGATTGAATTTTCTAAAATGTTCCACACCTATTGATAACGATTTTAGGTTTACAATTGTTAATAAAAAGAAAACTGCAGTCTAATTGGCTATGTTTGCCGATAAGAAATACATGCTACTTTGATTCTCATCACCTTAACATCAATGGTGTTTTATTAAATTGCTTGGATTCCAGGGATTGGAGCAA
>NQII01005101.1:4615-113916 GCA_002778355.1 Clitarchus hookeri | reverse complement strand
GGGGGGGGGGGGGGCTTAATGTCCCGTGTGTTCATGAACAATGGTAAATGCTGCCGGCTGTAAAAAAAATACAAAAATTGAAAAAACTTTACACATATTTTAGCGCGAGTCCTGTTGCACACGCATTGAGTAAAGTAATATCATCTTGCATTCATGGCATCGTGAGCAACTTACGTGATTTAAAGCTCAGGGAGGAAAAAATTGGGTCCATTATTTCTTGCATGGGAGAGCGGGAACATATTTGACACGTGTTGATAAATCTGGTGTCAAAACTCAGTCCGTTATTCAAGTCGTTCGAAAGAAGTTCCCCCGAAGGCCGCTAGGGAAATGCGCGTCTTCGCGGGGGGGATGAATATTTCTAGCGCCAGTCGCAAGTGCCAAGTGACTGCAGTCCCAGCGCCAAGGGAGGAAACAAAGAGACAGAGAGCGACAAGAAGAAAGACGGAGAGAGTCAAAGAGAGACAGCAAGAAACAGAGAGCGACAAGAAGAAAGACGGATAGAGTCAAAGAGAGACAGTGAGAAACAGAGAGCTACGGAGAGAGACAGGGGGAGCTGCGGAAGAAACATTGATATCAATGAAATACATAGTGTACCAAATTCGTTCTTATAAAAAAATATCTAGTTCGTCAAGCGACATTCCTTCAAAGATAAACTATCGCTTTAGGCTGTTAACGGTTTATTGAACACTTTTGGAAGCCCTGTATTGGTTTTACTTTTACTTCTCATTATATCCTTCTGCAGTACGTAAAATTAACACTGCGATGGGCCTGATTACTTTATTCAGACGCCATCCTAGTGTAACTGAGTAGTTAACCGAGATATTGTTTGGAATGTAAATGTCTTTATAGTATGTAATTTCACACTTCAATTTGGGTAAAAAAGAAACACTTCAAAGGCGATAAATTTATAACATTGCACTCACAATACAACGTAATTTCCTAAGAACTATTTTTAGTGATTCGCTACCAATTTAACTAGGTGACTGCGTGTCAATGTGCAATGAAGTATATAATAGTAAAGAGCTGTAATTTTTTTCATTCAAAGTTTTATTTTAGAAATGCTCACTTTACCGCAAACATATATTATCAACAATAACAATCTATTAATGCTGATACAAATCAATTAAACACATATTAAATAAAAGTTTAGATAAGAAAAAGTTTTCGTAGCTGTATACAGTTAAACATTAAAATTTATAAATAATGATGTGAACAAATTTTGGAAAGCTGTGCTCTATCTTACCTTCCCATTAAAGTTATAGTATTTACTTTAATAGCAGAAATTAGCTCCCCTCCCCCCACCAACTAATGAAGTTGTTAGTTGAGTGGAAAGTGAATGAGAGACAGGCGGTGATTGGCAATTGACCTGCTGATGGAGCAGTAGCGTAATGTAGTTGTTGGAAAGCGGCAATGGCCCGAGGGTGAGTCTACCGGCCAGCGTTAACATCTGCCACATTTTCTACGTGCCAAAATCGGGAGTGACCCCACCGGGAATTAAGTCGGTTCGTTGTAGTGGGAGAAAAGTAGTCTGACAACTATGCCTCATTTGAAAAGAGAGTAATGTTGACGCGATGCCTACATATTAATAGTTCTAGCATTTTCAGTATCGATTTAACGAAGACGACCACATACTATTTATTAGTAATACACAAAAAATAGGGCAGAAATAAACTTAGGAACATGACTCGAAGTGTTCGGAGTAATTGTAAAATAACCTGATAGTGATTTTGCGGCAAGCATTATTTTTTTTTTNGAACATGACTCGAAGTGTTCGGAGTAATTGTAAAATAACCTGATAGTGATTTTGCGGCAAGCATTATTTTTTTTTTTCGTGTATTAGTGTAACCGACGATAAACTTTCTCTAAAATCAAATAAATCACTTCTGTTCAGGACGNATTTTTTTTTTCGTGTATTAGTGTAACCGACGATAAACTTTCTCTAAAATCAAATAAATCACTTCTGTTCAGGACGTAAATATAATACTTTATTAAATCGGAGAATTTTCCAGGATACAGGAAAAAACCTTACCTATACCTAGAGACCTGAAAAATTCGCGCATTCATTTCGGGACAAGTAAGAATTCGAAACACGTGTGTTTATAAAACTTCAGCTATTGGTCCACACCGTGTTTGACACCTCCTGGAGAAGGTGGCCCAACAGTCGCCTTCTACTGTGACAGCAGACAACCAATGTGCTGTTGATATCGGCATATTTGTACATAGAACTGGAGAGTATAGCCCGCAGGTCATTGAACTCGCGAATTTTCCAGGTCTCTACCTATAACCCAATACATCACTAAAATTAATTAAGTTGTGGGATACATAATAAATAGTAAAATTTTTAAATGTATGCATTTTTGAAAGGCACAAATGCGTTTAATTTTAGCGTTTTTGATTTCTCCATGTTCTCTTATTACTTGTATTGTTCAATCCGTGTTGTAGCACACTTCCTGTCTGTGAGCTGCAAAGTAGCTTAAACAATGCACTCGTGTGTATCGCGCTATTTTCAGTAAGATAGCAAAACGATGTTGTTTCAATGGTAAACTTAGCTCACCAAACCTGGAGAGCTATAAATTAACATTTACACGCTGTTACCTTTTTCGCAAAGGGCAAAAGGTGCCACTTGGCCTACAACAAGCGTGTCAACTGAGCTGCCTAGTTGTGTTATTGAAATGTATTTGTTGTTCCCTCGATACCGGCGTTATTGAGTTCTTTGCGGGAGCGTACATCGTAGGTCTACGTACAGGAGTTGGTAATTATTTATGCATGCACATACATATATAAGGCACGTGCGTCACGTCGATACCAGCACTGCCATCGGGCACTGCAGCATCAACTAACGACAGACCAACGTATGGAATGCCGCAAGCTTGGCGTGTCCTGTTATATAGTGCCGCGCGAGACGAATTACGCAGGCCGTGGGTTCGATCCCTTACATTTGCGCTGGGAGTTGTTTTCCTCGATTGGTTTACCAGCACCATCGTAGACGAAATTTGACACAAAATTTTCAACCACAAAACACCATTATTCCTTTCAGTATGAGATCATGTCTACAATCAAANGACGAAATTTGACACAAAATTTTCAACCACAAAACACCATTATTCCTTTCAGTATGAGATCATGTCTACAATCAAACGCGGAAATTTTGTTATTTCCTGTGCTTGGGAAATGGTTGGCGGTATAGTGTCATTTTCATACAGAATAATCGAAACATACAATCCAGGGTTTTAAATATTCGTTAGTAATATTACACAGGTAAGTAAAAATTTTCCCCTCTTGCGCATTGAAATTACTACATGCAATGTTCCTNGACGAAATTTGACACAAAATTTTCAACCACAAAACACCATTATTCCTTTCAGTATGAGATCATGTCTACAATCAAATGCGGAAATTTTGTTATTTCCTGTGCTTGGGAAATGGTTGGCGGTATAGTGTCATTTTCATACAGAATAATCGAAACATACAATCCAGGGTTTTAAATCTTCGTTAGTAATATTACACAGGTAAGTAAAAATTTTCCCCTCTTGCGCATTGAAATTACTACATGCAATGTTCCTNATTCGTTAGTAATATTACACAGGTAAGTAAAAATTTTCCCCTCTTGCGCATTGAAATTACTACATGCAATGTTCCTTTCTTTAAAAAACTTACTTTTATTTTATGTCAGAATTGTAACACTTAGATGTATTTAATTTGGGAGCAAAAGGCTAATAAGCAGAACTCCTAGGATTTCGCGAATCCGTTAGGTGACTAGGTAGACTTAAGGAAAATTATGTGTAAATGTAACCCAATACAGTGAAATATTGATATTTCGCATCCCGATTATTCGTATATCCCGCTAATTCGTGCAAATTTGCCGGTACATTGAGAAAATCCCTTTAATTCGTAAAAAAACAATACATTCCGGTCCCCTCAATGATACGTATTTATTTTGGTGCTCGAGATCGATTAAAACGTCTTATAATTCTTATTTCTAACTTAAAAATCTCGTTAACTCGAAATGTTTTTAACCCTAGACTGTACACCAGCTCTAGATTTATGCAATTCGGGTAGGGTAAAACATATCTGAAGGGCACTGAGGGACGTAGGAGTAGGGTAGGCTGTAGCCGAGTAGGCTGTGAGGCGATGTGCCTGTGATTCCCAAAACTAAGAGGCGCCTTGGTGTCCGGTCTAACGTTATGAGAGGGTAGGAAGGAGCAGAGCGAGTGAAAAGTAAGATGGTTTGAAGGGAAGGTAATGACGCCGAGTAGGCTGTGAGGCTATGTGTCTGTGATTCTCAAAACTGAGAGGCGCCTTGCTGTCCGTTCTACGGTTGTAAGAGGGTAGGAAGGAGCAGAGCGAGTGAAAAGTTAGTCAGTTCGGTCTTAGCCATGCCTCCTAAAAGAGCTAATAAGTGTATTTCCATTAGAGAAAAAAAAAGAAATCATTAACGCCGTGGCCGGTGGTGATAAACAAATTGACGTGTCCAAATGTTATAACGTTCCTCCTTCCACAATAACATCAATTCTGAAGAACTAGGACAAAATCGCCTCCCAGACATCGGACAGCAAAGTAAAGCGCTTTAAGACTGGTGAGTATCCACAAATAGAACAGAATTTAAAAAAAGTTGTTTGCGCAAGCATGGAATTCGAATGTACCAGTTGGAGGAAACATTTTAAGAGAAAAAGCCAAAGTTTTCGCAGAAAAAATGGGAATTAAAGACTTTCGTGCAAGTGATGGTTGGTTTGATAGGTTTAAAAAAAGGCACAGCATAAAATTTAAGTAGCTTAGTGGGGAAAGTGCGAGTGTATCCGCCGACGATTGTTCTGAGTGGAAAGACGAATTGGGAGAAATAATCGATTCTTATGAGCCCAACAACATTTTTAATGCCGATGAGACGGGGTTATTTTAAAAGTATCTTCCCGACCGATCAATGTGTTTTAAGGAAGAAAAGTGTCATGGCGGAAAAAATAGTAAAGAACGTGTAACCATATTGTTGGCCGCCAACATGGATGCATCTCAGAAATTAAGACCGCTCATGATAGGCAAATCAGCCAAACCAAGATGTTTTAAAAACATAACAATTTTTCCGATGACCTATCGTGCAAACAAAACAGCGTGGATGACGGGCGAATTATTCAGGGAATGGATACGGTCAGTGAATGCTGATATGGAGAAAAAGGCAGCGAAAAATTCAACTTTTCATGGATAATTGTACGGCCCACAACCATACCCCACCGCTTAGTCATGTTAATGTTGTGTTTTTGCCTGCCAACACTACTTCTAAGCTGCAGCCTCTAGACCAGGGCATAATTTAAACGTTCAAATCCTTTTACCGTAAGGAAGTAGTGATGCAACTCCTTGACAGCATCGAGGATGGGAAGGATCATAAAATCACATCTTTTTCAGCCATGAACATTGCTCACAAGGCGTGGCAAAGTGTTAGCGAAAGCACAATAAAAAACTGTTTTCGTACTTGTGGATTCACGAAGGTGGAACTTTCATCAGCAGTTACTAAACAAGACTTAGAATGCCCTGTGAATTGGAATAGTCTTTCTCAAAATGAAGAAAATTCTATAACGTTTGAAGATTTCGTCCATTTTGACGATGGCCTAGCGGTAGCGGGNTGTTAGCGAAAGCACAATAAAAAACTGTTTTCGTACTTGTGGATTCACGAAGGTGGAACTTTCATCAGCAGTTACTAAACAAGACTTAGAATTCCCTGTGAATTGGAATAGTCTTTCTCAAAATGAAGAAAATTCTATAACGTTTGAAGATTTCGTCCATTTTGACGATGTCCTAGCGGTAGCGGGGATTCNTCAAAATGAAGAAAATTCTATAACGTTTGAAGATTTCGTCCATTTTGACGATGTCCTAGCGGTAGCGGGGATTCTAGATGACGAAATTTTGGCTCCATCTCAGAACATTGATGGTGAAGGTGATAACGANGCCTAGCGGTAGCGGGGATTCTAGATGACGAAATTTTGGCTCCATCTCAGAACATTGATGGTGAAGGTGATAACGAAGATGATGTGCCAACAATTACACCTAAAGTGGCTAAACAATACATCAACAACGTGCGCCATTTCTTAGCGAAATCAGACGTTGGCGATGAAGTATTTTCTGCTTTGAACATGCTTGACAAAGCCATGGACAATACCCGTCTGCAAGGCTTGCACCAAAAGAAAATTACAGATATTTTTTTTAAAGCAAATTTTTTATGTGTTTTTTATTGACTTAATTATTGATTTATATATACATATGTATACTTAATATGTAGCCAAGCGTTTATCATTTTATATTAATGTAAACTTGCATTAATCTTGTTATTACGTATTTTTTATTTTTTTGCTCCCGAATATTGGTAATCCTGCTAATTTGAATATCTCAATAATTCATATTTAACATTCAGTCCCTTGATAATAGGAATTATCGGGATTCTACTGTAGTAACAAACGCAAAGCAACAGTGTAAACGAATCATGAGCACACTTGTGCAAATACTTCGCATCATATTGGCAGTCAGTACGAACAAACTGGAGTGGTTCGAATATGTGGAAGTCAGTTAAGTCTTAGCGTGAAGCCAAATAATTTCGCAAAAAAATACTCGGGGCTCAAGTAATAGTATCTTAAATTTACTCCAGTGCTGAACATAGGTACGTGATTCGCAAGCATGCACCTAAGAAGCGTAGCAGTAATAACCATCCAATAGTGAAAGTGGATCTGAGCTAATTTGTTTTGAAATAACAACTAGACAGAAACTCTTTTCTTTCCCCAAAATTATGATGTCTGTACTTATAAAAGACTGCTGCCAGTTAAATTAAAAACACGTACCACGTTTTTATAGGTTCGGCTGTATGACAGAGAGTTATGCTAGCACAGCTTTGAACAATAACTGTGCTATGGTTGCGACGCCTAAAATGGTAGGCGTCGCGTCATTTCAGTTCGCGAATCAAGCGTTCAGCTGATATAAAAACTGGAGCGTTGCTAATCCCATTTTGTATAAACCTGCAAAATTAGAGTTATATTTAGGTTATGGGAATAACTTCTCTTGAATAAGCATTAATTAGCAAAACTTATTATTTCAACATTGTCGCCCGTTAATCGAAAACACTGCCTTGACGGCACAACAGGCCACTTGTCATTGATTAGCTGAACGTGTATTATTGACTCAAGACTGCACGAAAAAAAAAGAACTAAAGAGAACAGTTTTGCGGTGATCAAAAATATTTTAATCGTGACAAAAAAATTATTTTGTCAATAAAGGCATCACGAAATATTTTGTGGCACCAAAACAATTATTTGTCATTTCAGTAGTTATTGGAGAGGTTTGGGTGGCTATAAACATCAAGTTCTTGAGAACCGATGAGGGTGAGACGAGGTGAGTATGGAGCGGCGCCGGAATGCAAGGGTGGGGGCAAACAGGACTTCCCCGAGAAAACCCGTTGACCAGCGGCATCGTCCGGGACGATTCCCACGTGCGAAAATACGGAAGCGACCCAGCCGGGAATCGAACCCGGTTTGTCTAGGTGGAAGGCGAGTAGTCTGACCACTACACTATCGCGGCCCCTTAAGTACCTTTTAGAGGCAACCACAAAAGGACCTCCGTGGTTNCGAGTAGTCTGACCACTACACTATCGCGGCCCCTTAAGTACCTTTTAGAGGCAACCACAAAAGGACCTCCGTGGTTACCAATAAATTCAGGGTGTTGGTAGGCAATAATGTGTCCGTTAGTCACAACAGAAATATGTTACCATGCTAGCAGTAATACTGGATAGTGGGTCTCGCAGAAGTGTTTTGCGGGTTGCTGGTATTTTTAGGTATAGCTCAACGTCTTCAGGACAGCAGGATCGTGAAGTAGACTAGTCAAAGCATTNCGAGTAGTCTGACCACTACACTATCGCGGCCCCTTAAGTACCTTTTAGAGGCAACCACAAAAGGACCTCCGTGGTTGCCAATAAATTCAGGGTGTTGGTAGGCAATAATGTGTCCGTTAGTCACAACAGAAATATGTTACCATGCTAGCAGTAATACTGGATAGTGGGTCTCGCAGAAGTGTTTTGTGGGTTGCTGGTATTTTTAGGTATAGCTCAACGTCTTCAGGACAGCAGGATCGTGAAGTAGACTAGTCAAAGCATTNTGGGTTGCTGGTATTTTTAGGTATAGCTCAACGTCTTCAGGACAGCAGGATCGTGAAGTAGACTAGTCAAAGCATTTGTTAGGATACCAGCAATAGCCTTCCGGGCAACCATTGAAAACCGAAATGGTGATGGCCTGACCAGGAGTTGAACGCGGGTCCTCTCGAATGCGAGTTCAGTGTGTTACCACTGCACCACTGCTTTCGGTGTTACGGGCTTTGATATAAGCACGTACATATCGGGATTCTAACAATAGGTACACACTTCACCTTACGGTAGATTTATTTTCTTGAATAATTTAGATGTAGCGGCCACTTCCAATACACCAGCGCGCATCTGCAGAACATAAGTGATTTAGTTTCGCAGTGGCAGCAAAATATTTACTTTAGATGACCCGAATGCTGTTGCTAACAACGAAATATTGGGTACCAACTAATTTATTCTCTTTGAAAAAAAAAATGTATTATGCTAGTAGAATGATTATGGGAAGCCCTGGAAAAGGGGATGGGGGATCGGAGCTCGGAGCTGTTGATGCTCTGTCATTCCGGTCCCCGGCGGTCATCTTGTCCACAATGTTGGATGTCGGTGACCTTGTCCTTTGACCTTTAACCTCGTAACCTTTGACCTTGAACCTGGTAACCTTTAACCTTGACAACNTGTCGGTGACCTTGTCCTTTGACCTTTAACCTCGTAACCTTTGACCTTGAACCTGGTAACCTTTAACCTTGACAACACAAAAAATTCCAAAAACTAAAAATTCCCAAAAATTTATAAAAACTATAAAAAAATTATTATTAAAAGTTATTATTAAAAATTTATTTTCAACAATGCATTATAAAAATTATTTTATAAAAACTTATATTTCCGGAGGTTTGCTTCAGCACCACGCCCAGCATACAAATTATCCCCACTGCTACCCCTNTTATTATTAAAAATTTATTTTCAACAATGCATTATAAAAATTATTTTATAAAAACTTATATTTCCGGAGGTTTGCTTCAGCACCACGCCCAGCATACAAATTATCCCCACTGCTACCCCTTTCCAAAATATTTATTTGGCCAATTGCCACAACAATTACTCACCTTCGTTCGACCAATTAGTCGACAGGCATCCACCCCAACCAATATATTTAATTGCTCCGTCAATGATTGTCATTGGCAAATTACTCTTCGTTCGATCCACCAATTACTCCATCCCCTCTAACCACTCTAATGACTCTCATTGACTAACCACGTCATGTGACAGTCTCTCTCATTGGCTAATTACTCGTACGTTTTCGGAAACCTTCGTTCCGACCAACCAGTGGCCTACGTCAATCACAAACGTGGACTATCCCCTCCTCCTAAACACTTTATACGGCGCACCCGAGCTCCCCTCGGGAAAGCAGTAATTTTCCTCTTCAAGAAAATTTACTTGCAAGCACTACCTGGCGAGGAAACCAACCCAGAGCACAGGTACCGGGTGTGTATGGACCTCAATCAAGTTTAAGATAACTTTGTAAGATATTTTTGAAAGTCAGTGTGCACGGGAACTTAACATTTTTTATATAACAAAATTAGTGTAAAACAAAATGTTTTGCAACATCCAAGGTTTTCGCTCGTTGGACTCGTACACCATCAAGCATATTGCGTGAATCCTGTGTATGTAATTGGAAGACGCCAAGAGTCAGCGATTCGCAATGCGTGCCCCATTAGAACGAACGTCGTAGACCTTCACAAGCAGCGTTGCTGCCCGTTGTTTCGACAACTCGTCGAGACGTACGCCACAAGACTTCACGAGTGCAAAAATAAAAGACATTACTGTGCTCCGCTCAACTCCGAAGTCCTAAGATTGTGGAGTTATAAAAACCCATGAACCATGGCACATTAAAAATATATTATATATCACGTGTGTAATGCTATCCATGACTCAGAGAAGAAACTCGTTAATAAAAGTAAACATTGTATTTTTTTGCTATGCAGAAAAACAATATTGTGATGTGTGCATAAATAAATGTGGTAAAAAAATATTTTTTTAATCTCGAGTTATTTCCTGCTCACGTAAGTTAAAAAAACACTGTTAGTAAAGGAAAAAAATGGTATATCAGTTATGTTATATTTAAAAAACCTTAAAAAATTCAAATATACAATGAGATGCCAGCCATCACTAAAATCACGTATATATTTTATGTGTATGAAAAAACTTTTTATTTAAAAAAATAATTAAGTNCCCTCGGGAAAGCAGTAATTTTCCTCTTCAAGAAAATTTACTTGCAAGCACTACCTGGCGAGGAAACCAACCCAGAACACAGGTACCGGGTGTGTATGGACCTCAATCAAGTTTAAGATAACTTTGTAAAATATTTTTGAAAGTCAGTGTGCACGGGAACTTAACATTTTTAATATAACAAAATTAGTGTAAAACAAAATGTTTTGCAACATCCAAGGTTTTCGATCGTTGGACTCGTACACCATCAAGCATATTGCGAGAATCCTGTGTATGTAATTGGAAGACGCCAAGAGTCAGCGATTCGCAATGCGTGCCCCATTGGAACGAACGTCGTAGACCTTCACAAGCAGCGTTGCTGCCCGTTGTTTCGACAACTCGTCGAGACGTACGCCACAAGACTTCACGAGTGCAAAAATAAAAGACATTACTGTGCTCCGTTCAACTCCGAAGTCCTAAGATTGTGGAGTTATAAAAACCCATGAACCATGGCACATTAAAAATATATTATATATCACGTGTGTAATGCTATCCATGACTAAGAGAAGAAACTCGTTAATAAAAGTAAACATTGTATTTTTTTGCTATGCAGAAAAACAATATTGTGATGTGTGCATAAATAAATGTGGTACAAATTTTTTTTAAATCTCGAGTTATTTCCTGCTCACGTAAGTTAAAAAAACACTGTTAGTAAAGGAAAAAAATGGTATATCAGTTATGTTATATTTAAAAAAACCTTAAAAAATTAAAATATACAATGATATGCCAGCCATCACTAAAATCACGTATATATTTTATGTGTATGAAAAAACTTTTTATTTAAAAAAATAATTAAGTATTAGAACAAAAAGTATTCATGAATCTATTTTTATTTTATCATACGAACTTAAGTATTGAAGAAAAAAATAAACACATTGGTTTTCAACCTATTCGAAAATACACAAAGGCACACTGACAGGCGAGTCCAGATTCGACACTTGGGAAAAATATCCACATCACCATACTGATTGATGAAAAAAAAAAAACAGAACATACTGATGGATGAAAAATATACACGTTACCATACCAATTGATGACAAAAAAGACAATACATAATGATGTATAAAACATAAAACACTCGTAACACACTTTCCTAACGCCTTTGTTACTTTTAAAATGTAATTTCTTTAAAACCAATTTAAAGCCAGCGCACAGGAAATATAATATGTTTAGAAGTTTCTGCTCCTTCCATTTATTATCTGCTTCGTGATAACGCACTCCCTATACAAATATATGTGCTAATTTGCTCGCGATAAAAAAATATACATGGTAAAATGGTAAAAGTATGTTTGATGAATTAATAAAACGTANTCTGGAAACGGTATCCTTTACTCACCATAACTCCAACGCATCCATGGCTCACTAAAACCAAAAGAAAAAAATTAAGGGTTTTTTACTTCATTGAAAAAAAATTTTTATCGTCTGTAGGTTTGATAACTAGCGTATTAAGCACAATATATTAACAGCAATAAAAATATATTTCTCTTAAAATGTACGTTTAACATCTGAGAAAAAAAAGTTTCAAATTTGGCTGGACGCTACACAGATAAAACCCATTATCACGAGTTTTACTTGTAAAGGAACTGTGGCTGGTAGAAATTTATTTTTGAAAAATTAGGTCTACATCTCAAGGTATAGAAAATATATAAGTTTTGTGTGCTTTTCTTTGCTTTTATTGTAAGTTTTTATTGAAAATTATTTTTTTGACTGATTAATATTGAATATTTCGTTTATATTGGTTCTGCACTGTTTAGGTAGTGTGTACTGAGTCAAAAATTCTAGCAGGGCTTGTATTTGGACTGTGCCCCGGCAGGCAGGAAATATGTCGTCTTTCTGCGGTATTTTGAGGGGAAATCGTACTATTTTTAGACAAGCCTACCTGGTCTCACCAAATTCCATTCCCATTGACTGAAACCAAAATCTAATTCCCATTTTCTGCAAGGGAGACGGAACCTTGTACCATGAGCAAATCCCATTCCCATTGGTCGCAAAGATAATTGTACTGTGTACTCCCCCCATGTACCGATCTTCCATTGGCCACGAAGGGAATTGTACTTCGTACTACCACACATGCCGATTTCCTATTCGTCGCCAAAAGTCGGAGTGTGGGAACTGAGGAGAAATAAATGAGGGGTGGGGTAAGAACACTGCGTAAAATCTAGTCTCATATATGAGATTAATAAAATTTCCAAGGCCATGTCATGAGAGACAGAAAATAAATTTACCCTCTCTCTTTCTACATTTCTTCCATAAGCGTAACATAGTGCGCACTCGGAGGGAGGTGCATAAAATTTCCAAGGTCATGTCGTGAGAGACAGAAGATTATCATTTCATTTCACTCGCACAATCTGAGATACTGTACAGTCGTCAGTTTCCATAATTTGCAATACATTGCTAGTCTCGTGAAGGGTACTGAGAAATGTGAAAACGTGCGAGAGGTACAATCATCCCCACCTTTCATCGTTTGCATGGACACGCCTACAGGAGATACATCCATCAGTGGTTGGGGTGTTGCGATTTATCGATAAAAATATATATTTTTACCAAATATAAATTGGAAAAATTACAAAATTTCCATAATGAAGGAAACCATCAATTAATTTATTTATTTGGTTTTTATTTTTTGTACAAAATTTTTTCTTTATTTTATTTTAAAAATCGTGATTACGGACAATTTTCTTTTCGTTGACGAAAATGCGCGAAAAGGAGAAAAGGCATCCCCACCTCGTCCTCGGAAGAATACATCAATATCGTACCGGTAAACAATATAAGTTGGAAACAAGCCTGTTTCCTTCCATTCTGTCTTGTGAATCAGCTTCGTGTGTTTCCAAGCCTTCTCCACTTTTCAGCGATTTATTTCCTACCACCAACCTTCCTTCAGTAAGTAGGTTGCATACTGTTGCAAAAATTTTAGGGATGAAAAGCGACTTAAAAATCTGGTAGCCAAGCCAACATTTCTAGACCGAAACATTTATGATAAATCTTTTTCCCTCCTCCATCTGCAGCATAAATTCATACTGTGTGATAAGCCTATCTATGCAGGGTTCACTGTCCTCGAATCATCGAAAACTTTAATGTAAAATTTTCATTATAATGAAGAAAATATCGGGCTCTAGTATACACACACCGACTCGTTTCTGTGTCAGGTTCAAACCTGGGACTTTTACGAGAACATGATTNGCGCGAAAAGGAGAAAAGGCATCCCCACCTCGTCCTCGGAAGAATACATCAATATCGTACCGGTAAACAATATAAGCTGGAAACGAGCCTGTTTGCTCCCATTCTGTCTTGTGAATCAGCTTCGTGTGTTTCCAAGCCTTCTCCACTTTTCAGCGATTTATTTCCTACCACCATCCTTCCTTCAGTAAGTAGGTTGCATACTGTTGCAAAAATTTTAGGGATGAAAAGCGACTTAAAAATCTGGTAGCCAAGCCAACATTTCTAGACCGAAACATTTATGATAAATCTTTTTCCTCCTCCATCTGCAGCATAAATTCATACTGTGTGATAAGCCTATCTATGCAAGGTTCACTGTCCTCGAATCATCGAAAACTTTAATGTAAAATTTTCATTATAATGAAGAAAACATCGGGCTCTAGTATACACACACCGACTCGTTTCTGTGTCAGGTTCAAACCTGGGACTTTTACGAGAACATGATTNTATCGGGCTCTAGTATACACACACCGACTCGTTTCTGTGTCAGGTTCAAACCTGGGACTTTTACGAGAACATGATTTCGGACGCACAATTCATTGCAGAGTTCAACACGAGCGGCTATCCCAAGAATTACAAGTGTTATTCGCACACCAACAAGAAAGTGGTTGGCAAATTCAAAAACGAGTGCGATGGAATTATCATTACTAAATTCGTGGGATTTCGGGCGAAAGAATATTCGTACAAATGCAACGAAAAAGTAACAAACAGAGCGAAAGGTATAAAAAAATTAGTTGTTAAAAAATTTAAAAAATAATTTTGACGATTTTATATCTGTTCTGGAGCGGCACTGTACAATGCGAGTTCATGTCCGCACTATAAGTTCGTACAAGCACGAATTATTTTCAGAATACATCAAAAATTAGACCTGACATGGACTGACGATAAGAGGCAACTACAGGAAAATGGAACACACACACTACCGTATGGGTACAATGAAACATAAATATATATTTCAATTATATCCTAACATTTATATGTGTATCTAGCGATACACAAGGTTCACTGTTTACTTACCTTGCTATGTAGCTGTTGATCGGTCAACTATACATGAATCGAAGACGTAGTTGGAAAGGGGGTCAATATGTTATAAATTGCGTGTTGATTCCTGGGAGAGAGTGAATGAAGTCGGAATGCAAGGGCAGTTCCTTACCTTGGGGATATCAAATGTGAGGCGATTTTACTCCCCCTTCTCCACCCAACAAAATAAATACGGTCATCATAAAGAGCTGATGCGTTGCACTACAATGAGATGTGGTTGCCATTTTTGCTTCCACGATTTCATATTCGCAATCACACATACACCTCTGGACCTCCGACAAGGGTTCCAAGTCAATTCCTGGGGATTCCGATGCTTATACCCCCCGATAGAATTGCGAGTGGCAAAATGGTAGATATATCATATCCATGAATAAAAATGCAGGTTACAATATATTTAAAAATGGTTTTTTCTTCTGCAGCAGTCGTGTGACTTTAAATTTTTCCTCATGACTGTTTTTCTGTAATTCTATATCTTTATGCTATATATTTCTACTTATTCGTTTCCAGCTAACAGTACTTGGGTAATTTTTTTCTCGGTGGTTCTTCGAACAGTCTGTCTTTCTAGGGAGGGTTATTCGCTGCTGATGTCTGTATGATACTTGATTAATGTGTTTACTTACGTTTTCTCGATGGGGTCTGTATAGTTCTGTGCAAGCATTTTTTTCTCTATATTTATTAATACTTTTCATCTTTGGTTCTACAATTTTTTAGCATTGGTTCTGACATTTTGATTATACTTCGGGGGACACATTTTTCATAGGCGTATGTATAGTTCTATGCCTGTGTGTGGTTGTTTTTTCTGTATTTGTAAATATTTGTCGGCATTGGGCCTGTCATTTTGTTTGTATTTGCCGCTGGTGGAGTACATAATTCTGCATCTACGCGCATTTTTTCCATCGGTACCTGTATACGTCTTTACCTACGTGGGCGTATTTTTCTGTATTTATAAATATTTTTTCATTGGTGGTCCTGACATTTCCTTTCTATTTATCGTTGCTGGGGTGAATACTTTTGTATCTTTCATTATTTTTCGTCGTTGGTTCAACATTTTTTTGTTGTTGGCCCTGGCAATTTTAATGTATTTTTTCTTTGGTGGGCTGTTAACTTCTGCTTCTTCGGTTGACATTATATTTTCATAGTAGGAATTATAATTCTGCTTTAAATGGAGATGTGACGAGACTGTGTCACTTTTTTCGTCTTTCAGGGTATCTGTAATTCTCTTTTTTTCATTGGTTCATAATTGGATATTCTACCTACTTTTTATTGGCGGAGTCACGAAATTTTTGCTGTAGCTTATCTGTTTGAGTCAATGATATAATGTATTTTGGCTCATTTTGGTACACTGGGGTTTTCAACGTTGGAGATTTGCCATCCTCTTAAGCAGCTATCGCTTGCAAATGTTGCGTGCAGAAAGCAACCATAGTATTGGCGTGTGCATCGTCAGAAGCAAGCTACATCACACGCAGATAATCATTATTTCAAAAAAACTCTTAACACATTAAAAATAATAATTTCTGTAATATGTAGTCCTCGGTCCCAACGTCCGAGGAACAGTTCACATGGACTGATCACAGTCATATGGGCAGTAAGAGGTAGGGAGTCGACGCATGTACACGAGATGTATAGGTGGAAAAATGGAAGTCTAAGGAAAGGATAAAAACGTATACCTGGAGGATGAACAGTGGGTCCTACTAATGGCTGAATTTGATCATGTTTACTGGTGAAATGAGTGAATGGAGGTATGACCGCATGGTTTTTTATGTAACATGTGTCTTTCTATATAAGCAGCTAGATTCATAATGGAGAGCTCAGTTTGTTGGCAGACGACGTGGAGACGTCTATAAGTTACTCTAGTTGGAATACTCCATGGACAGCCTCCCAGCAGCGCCTTTGCATTCAACGATGTCTTCGGCTGTTTCAGTAGCTCCTTCACCTGTGACTGCAGCACCCACACCACTGGGAGAGCTACCTGGTTCTTTGACTGCACCATCTTAAATACAGCTCGCAACATCGGCCAAACCATCCTCGCCAGGGAAAACGTATCCCTGCAGCTGCGAGCTGTGACAAGGTATTTCTGCACCAACACATTGCAGGTCGTCATGAAATTCATTGATATATGAAGAATTCACAACGGATAAGGTATCTTTGCTTCAAATATGGGTTTATGTTGTACCGTAATGACAATTTCAGCAAACATATAATGTAGTGTTAAGTTAAACTGTAAGGCTCGTCGATTATTCAGTGCCAGTTCTGTAAGAAAGGGATGCTGCAAACGTCTTCATTACTGTGATGAACTGCAATAACCATAATTTATCTCTTCTTTCCCCGCCTATATCATCTGCGTTCGCACCACCAACATCAGTTCCTGTACCTTTGGACGATCTGAAACCTCCTGGGGCATGTACTGAACTACCAGCCTATCGGTGTCGCTTTAACTACACGAAGTTTGCATTGAAACTATCCCTGCGCCTCCATAAAGTTCACGAGTGTATGAAAGCTTGGTTTCATTTACAACTGGGGTCAATTGATGCGAAAAATGTGTATAAAAACATGTAAATGAAGTAGTTATAGATTTTACAGAATAAAATATGTTTTGGAAATAATTACGACTTTCTGTTTTTTCTTGTGTATCAAAAAAATGTTTAAATATTAATTACAAAATGCATTTAAGGATAAAATAAATGTGTAACCTAAAATAGTGAACTAATTAGCATTAAAAAGTAAAGTTACTTTTTTAAAAATAGGTATTAAAGTTTTTAATATAAAAAATTATCAATTTCATAAATTATACATGTAGGTGTACTGGAAAGAGGAGTGGTGGGGGTCAGTCGTCTTCTGAGCGTGGTGCTGGGGAAACCTCTGGAAATGTAAGATTATTTAAATACCTTTTTTTATAATAATTTTGTAATAATAAATATTTAATAATAGTATTTAATAATAAATATTTTAAAATAAATTTGTGAAAATTAATTTCACATTTTATGTAATTTCTGGATTTTTTTTTTCAAGGTCAAAAGTCACCGGGGTCAAATTCCAAGGCCAAAATCAAGGTAACCGGCATCCAACTTGGCGGACAAGATGGCCGCTAGGGGACCGGAATGACAGAGCAAAAACAGCTCCGAGCTCCAATCCCCCATTCTCTTTTCCCAGACTTCCCATAATCTTTCTCCTTATGCTCTAGATAGCTATGGTACTTTTCAATTCAATCTACGAATTATTGTGCACCACAAAACAATTTTTACCATTTACATGTACGTCTCAGAAAGCGTCAACCAAATCGTTTTTGTAAACACTAACAACTTTTTTATTTCGGTGTACTTTGGCGAATACCTGCCCAATTGTTTATCAGTGACGGAAGTATAGCGAACGTGCAAAATCGTGGAGTTTTGTCTGCCTCCATATGATTAGGTACGCGAATTTTGCAAGTCTCTTCCAATCAGACAAAAAAAAACCAAGCACTGTCACAGAATACTTAACACAGTCTGTTTCAGTGCACAAAAGTGTGTGCCTAACGCTCAAGAAGGTTATTTTTTGCCGGTGCTGTATATTGCAACACTTAATGGCCAATGATCTTTCTTGTTGGGAACTGATTCGTTAACCATGTTATTGATGTCAGTTATGATTGGTTGTTGTTACGACAGTCGAATTGGTTGTGAAAAGGAAACAAGTTTTGTGTGTACTTAGTACATCATGAAATGTCTTATTTGCAACACCTGAAACAGTAAATTATTGCAGAATTGAAAGAGTTTAAAAAAATTAATACCGGACGCGAGACAGTCGCTTATACCGCGAACTACAGATGCACACGCCAGCAGTGTGGTCAACCAGCACCTAATAACATATATTCCAGCCGTCGACCCAGGTAACAGTGAATATTTCGCAGCACGTAACAGTTCATCGGACTAAAGACTCACTTTGAGAGCTTCACGCGTGGGTGCCACCTCACAAAAGGAACCGCTATGTTAATACACTTTTGTACACTTACTTAATCTGTGACGCTGACCGTAATATTTATTCTTTTGTTAGGCTAATGTGTCCCCCCTCCCAATGATTTTTATCGTGATATTTGTTTTACTTAGGTATACTGTAAGGTTTTCTCACATGTTTATTCGAGTATCAAGCTAAAGAGTGTAAATATATGCATATCCAATGGATTAACTTTTCTCTTCTTTGTATTTTAACGTTGACGTTTATTTTTATGACTGTAATATTAATTATTTTTGTATTAATGCGTACCAAAGCGGAAAAGCAACATTTCGTTTCAACTTATTTATAATGGTTTGTAGTGTAACTTTATATATGATATTTATTGTAAGTTAATGTGTCGTTTAGGATAGATAACCTAGTTGTGAGTAGAATATAAATGATGAGTCCAAGGCAACGGGATCCGGGATAGGAGGCAGAAGCTGAGAACCGCCATTTAGAATTTCCGTTCATCCTCTATTTCTCAGAATTTCCATTTTTCTTTCTCGGAATCGACCATTTTTCGCTTAGCATTTTCCTTTATCCCTTAAAATATTCCGTTTCTACCTTAAAAAGCACCGATCCCCCCATTTGCAAAGAACTATCCCCTTATTAGCAAAGACTATCGAATAGAAGGATTTTAACTATGACCTTGACCTTCGACCTTGACCTTGATGACCTTAAATACAAAAAATCAAAAAAATCCCAAAAAATGTATTAAATAAAAAAAATAAAAATCGAGGGAAGCCTTACATCGATGACTATAATCACCATGTTTGATGCCAGTGACCTTGTCCCTAATGACCTTGAAAAAAAATACTTGAAAAAATGGTAAAATAGAATAAAGTTATAAAAATTGGCAAGAATATAACATTACTGTCTTACGGCCGCCTTCTTGTATCTAAGTGATCTTGACCTTGACCGATGACTTTGACATTGACGCTGTGCCCATGACCATCAATGACATCAAACCCAAAAAATTCGAAAATCAAAATCAAAAAAATTAAAAAAAGCAAGAGAAAATTATACTGACGTAACCCAACTGCCATCTTGGATCTGGGTGACCTAGACCCAAGACCTTGACCTGGGATAACCTTAAATCGAAAAAATTGCAATTTTTTTTAAATCTCATAACTTTATAAAAATTCTAAAATAATATTAGAAAATACATTTTTTTATAATTACTTTAAAAAAACATTTTAATATAAAAATACAGTATAAAATTTAAAATTTTGAATGTATTGGCTTAGAGGGGACGGGGAATTGGAACCGAGCAACCGCCATGTCACGACGTCACCCAAAAAACCATATTGAATTCAAGTGACTTTGAACTTGACCTATGACCTTGACCCCGTGAACTTGTATGATCTTAAACAAAAAAATTCTGTAAATTCTCCACAAAATAAAAAAATTATCAACTTCAATCAATTTATGTTAAAATTATTTAAAAATGATTATTAAAAATGCAATTAAGAAATTATAAAAAGTTTATTTTAAAACTTACATTTGTGGAGGTTCGCTCAGCACCACGTCCAGCAGACGACTAACCTTCATCCAATCAATCTCAATGTCTTAACATTTTCCTCCCCTTCCAATTCATCTCATTCTACAATTAGTCAGCCGGCCTCTACCTCCCTCAGAATTTCTATTTCCATAGTATGCAGCCATCATGTTTTTTTGTTCGTCGTGTGTTTTTATTTTCAACACCTAGGTGGTTTTATTTAACGATTTAGCCGTCACTGGATCTGTCGATTTAGACACCATGTTGGTTATCGGCCTTGACCTTGCCCCAATGACACTGAACTCGAAAAATCGAGAAAAATCTGTGTCCAAACAATTGACTTTTACTATCTGGTCACAACAAGGGGCTATCCTCTCTAACCTTTCAATAAATTAAAAATAAATTGTTTTTTTTTTTAACTAAATTTTAAATGTTTTTTTAATTGTTGTAAAATTTTTAAAAACATTTTTTGGAATTTTTAAAAACCATTAAGCTATTTTTGGGGTTTAAGTTTATCAAAGGAAAAAATTTTGGGTCAAGGTCACCCAGATTCAAGATGGTAGTCGGGTTCCAGCAGTGTAATTTTTTCCAAATATTTAAATGTTTTATTTTTTTTCTCTATTTTTTTGGTTTCGAGGTTATTGAAGGTTATGGACACAGGGTAAACGTCAATATTATGAGTCAAGGTTATGGGTCAAAGTAAATGTCAATGGTCAAGGTCATGGGTCAAGGTCATGAGTCAAGGTCACCTTTATCAAAAATTTTATTGTAGTAAGTAACATAATAAGATGGCCAACTTTTATGATAATATTCAATTTTTATTATTTTTTCTCGAGATTTGGTTTTCAGGATCATTTTGGACAGGATAACTGGCATCCAACATGGTGGTAGGAGTTCTAGGTGCAATGTTTTCGTTGATTTTAAATTTTTTTTTTTTAATTTTTTCAAACTTTTTGGATTCTTTTGTTTTAAAGGTCATCCAAGGTCAAGGTCTAAAGTCAAGGTCACACTTTGCAAATGAGGCGATCGGTGCTTTTTGAGGGGGAAAAAGGGAAATTTTAAGGGTAAAATAGAAACTTTAAGGCGCACAGGGACATTTTAATGGAAAAATGATCAATTACGAGGGAAAAAAGAGACGTTTTGAAGGGAAAAAAGGGGAAAAGGGAATTCAAGTTGACTGCGGTTGGCGCCTGGCTCCTATCCCGGATTCCATTTCCTCGGACTGATCATTCATATTCTACTGTTGTGCAATTTCATGTTTGTTACGCATTGATGTAGACTATTTTGTTATGTGTAAGAGAAGGCGAAAGTCTTAACTTTACCATCAATAAAGACATTATAGTAGTAATAACAATAATAAAAAATATGGGAAGTGAATTTTCGCGAAAATATTTCAAGACACGTTATGGTTCAAAACACAGTAGGGTAGTTTACCTATCTTGATTGGCTAAATTACTTTTTGGTGCGTGGTAACTGTCTGTACAAGAATCACGGAGGACCCGTACTAATGTTGAAGAATTCTGAGTGGTCTGATCAAATATGAAAACGCCTTCGCAAGCAGGCACAGACCAATGGCAATAGACAAACTGATGTTGGGTGCTTATAGTATTGAGGTCTACCGTGTACTCATATTTTTTCGCGAAAAATCGCCAGCTCTAATATTGAACGAGAACCCCCGCAACCAGGAATCCGCGTCGCTTTTGCCTGCCGCAGCGACCAATCAGGCGCCGTCAGCACAGAAACTGTCCAACAGGTAATGAAGAACGTAATGAGCGGCAATGTCCGGCCCAGTGTCCGAGGGGGGAGGTGGATGGTTGTTGACGCGGCCTCGCCGATGCGTCGTGTCGGACGAGGGTCTCCGGTTTGTTAGCCGTGTCAACGTCGTTTAGCGCCGGCGCCCGCCGTCCGCAGCCGTGTCGCCTGGCGCGCTCTTCGGCGCAGGGAGGGCGTCGCCACAGAGTAGCTAGGTATACAGAGGCGAACCATAATAGAATGAATACTCTTGCAACTCACTTAGAAATTAGGCCTTCGGGTCTCCTTTTTAGCTACTATCTTTTCTTATTTATTATTCTCAAAATCTTAATTGTTTGTTATCTTTTATGTTTAATTAATTTAAAAATCTAACTGCCAAGGCAACGCTTAAACTTTTCCATTAAAATTCATATTTAAAATATTAACTTTACAACAGGCTAAAATAATTATATTGTTTCTATTAGTATCGTAAAATTATTAAAATCATTCAAAAATCAAATTTGTTTAAAGACTTGGGAATCTCCAACAGGAGGAGCGGTGACAATTAGCCTGGCCTTCGCCAATTACCACGGGGAGCCACGGGGAGTCTGTCACACAGATCTTGCTCCTCCTGTATTTATATTTTACATTTGATCACCTTTGTTTTAAAAACATTAAAGACATTAAAATGTTAAAATAATATGTTAAAATACTATGACCTTAAAATATAACATACACTATTGCATATTACTACATATTTAAACCAAAGATATGTTTTCATTATTACATATTATATTAAATACATTACCATATGAAATATTATTAAAACGTATAAGAACACATCAANTATGTTTTCATTATTACATATTATATTAAATACATTACCATATGAAATATTATTAAAACGTATAAGAACACATCAAATATTTCTAATATTACAATTCGTTCCAACTATTGGTAGTCAAAACCTGTTCCTACTCTATTATCCACTCAAAACAAGGTTTTCGCTGTTCGCTGACAGCCTTGTCAGCATGCGTGGTGCTACCGGGGCCCTTGCCCAGTAAAATGGGTGCCCCCCTGGCCCCGCCTGCCAAGGNGCCTTGTCAGCATGCGTGGTGCTACCGGGGCCCTTGCCCAGTAAAATGGGTGCCCCCCTGGCCCCGCCTGCCAAGGCCATCAGCTACTTACCTTGTCCCCCCATTACCCATCCTAATCTAGTCTCTTAATTCATCATTCATGGTTTTGACTACTATGTACATGTTCTCTACGAATCTTTCAATTTCTCTGTATACCACTTCATCATGTATATTATACTTCATCAAAGGCCATTGTTCTTCCTTTGTCTGTAGGATACTTCTTAGTTGTTTCCTCTCATTTTCGTAAATGTTATACATTTTGCTCTCCATTTTCACACTCACACATATCTTCATTCACCTTATTATAACTTGTCCATGCTCACTTATTATCATCTTCATAATCTTACTCAATATTACTTTACTTTTATACCATTCCTCTATATTCTTAATGTAATTTCTGGTTTCTATGCTACCTTCTGATTGTTCGCATTCTCTTCTCCAGTTTTTAATTGCTATTTCGTATACTTTCTGCTATACTTCTTTGATTCTTAAGACTTCTCCGTCATCCACTCTATTGATCCATCTTATACCAGCTTGCGTGAAACCTTTGATTTCTGTGTATTTTCATTTGTATATGTTATTCTTGTTATGTATTTCATAGTATATTGGTAGTGCCTTACTTAATATTACCGCTGTTGCAAATGATGTGGTAGCCGTCATTTTGCATAATTTTATTAATATGTTTATCTGCAAGGCTCTAAGTTTCGTAACTAGTTGTTCATTGTTTATTCTTGTGTCCAGAGCTATAGATCCATATGATATTACGCTCATAAATATCGTTTTCTATAATACCTTTCTTATTAGTATACTGTAATTTGCATGTTTNATCCATATGATATTACGCTCATAAATATCGTTTTCTATAATACCTTTCTTATTAGTATACTGTAATTTGCATGTTTACAAATTTTATATTTTAAACTGATTACATAATGTTTTAAGCTTTTGGTTGAGAAAATTTGCATGTGGTATAAATGTTAATCTATTTATCCACTATGATTCCTAGATACTTAGTNATCCATATGATATTACGCTCATAAATATCGTTTTCTATAATACCTTTCTTATTAGTATACTGTAATTTGCATGTTTCCAAATTTTATATTTTAAACTGATTACATAATGTTTTGNTACCTTTCTTATTAGTATACTGTAATTTGCATGTTTCCAAATTTTATATTTTAAACTGATTACATAATGTTTTGAGCTTTTGGTTGAGAAAATTTGCATGTGGTATAAATGTTAATCTATTTATCCACTATGATTCCTAGATACTTAGTCTGTTTCACGATTTTTATTTTTTTTTTTTGTTATATTTTATTACTGGTTTTCTTAAATCATATTCCTTTTTACTATTATTCCGACCGTTTTCTCCATTGCCACTTTCAACCCGATTTTATCAACCCATGTTTTCAACTTGTCCATTTCGATATTGGCCTTTGATTTCATACTTCTCCTGTTGTTTCCTCCAATTATTACCAGACAATCGCCTGCAAATGCCACTCGTTCTATGTCTTTTTCTTTATTTACCTTTAAATATTCATTAAACACCAAATTCCAAATCAGATGACCCTGTGGACATCCTCTATTAATTTCCTTTTCATGTCTTATATTCTCACTATAGTATCCAACTTTTCTTTCTCTAAAATAGTCAAACAGAACATTCTTTTCTTTAGTTCCAATTTTAAGTTGTTTTATCGCCCTTCTTATGTGGTTCCAATCTAAAGTGGAGAAAGCATTGCTTATATCGATTAGTATCAGTAATATATATTTTGTATCTATTGTTTTTATTATGCTTAACACCTTATAGAGTGCATTTTCTGTTGACCTTTTTCTTCTAAATCTATTTTGGTATTTATATAATATTATTTCTGTTTGCTCTCTAATACGATTAAGAATTATTCTTTCTAGAATTTTTCCAGATGTCGGAAGCAGACATATTGGTTTNTGCAAATGCCACTCGTTCTATGTCTTTTTCTTTATTTACCTTTAAATATTCATTAAACACCAAATTCCAAATCAGAGGACCCAATACCGATCCCTGTGGACATCCTCTATTCATTTCCTTTTCATGTCTTATATTCTCACTATAGTATCCAACTTTTCTTTCTCTAAAATAGTCAAACAGAACATTCTTTTCTTTAGTTCCAATTTTAAGTTGTTTTATCGCCCTTCTTATGTGGTTCCAATCTAAAGTGGAGAAAGCATTGCTTATATCGATTAGTATCAGTAATATATATTTTGTATCTATTGTTTTTATTATGCTTAAAACCTTATAGAGTGCATTTTCTGTTGACCTTTTTCTTCTAAATCTATGTTGGTATTTATATAATACTATTTATGTTTGCTCTCTAATACGATTAAGAATTATTCTTTCTAGAATTTTTCCAGATGTCGGAAGCAGACATATTGGTTTGNTGTTTGCTCTCTAATACGATTAAGAATTATTCTTTCTAGAATTTTTCCAGATGTCGGAAGCAGACATATTGGTTTGTATGAACTTGGACTATGTTTAGGTTTATTGTTTCCCTTATATAGTATGACTATTACTGCCAGTTTCCATTCTTTAGGGAAAATTCTCTTCTTCAAACAGATATTCATGATTTCTAGTACTTCCTCTTGTATTTGGTCCCATAATTCCTTTACCTCTTCCACTGTAATATTGTCTTTTCCCGGTGCCTTTTTTAATCCACTATTTCTCATTGCTGTTTCTAGCTCTTCCATATCTATTTCTTTAGATTCCCTAATTTCTTCTTCTATTTCTTCCGACTCTATTTCTTCATTCCTCTTTTTGTCTGGTAATAGTATATTTATTAATGTAATATATGTCTCCTTGATGCCCTTAGTATACTTTCCTATTTTCTCGTACTTCTTTGTCTTCTTTCTTATTATTTTATCTAGTAGATTCCATATATCTTTACGGCTCTCTTCCTTAACGAATTCCACCCATTGATTTTGCATGTGATCCCTTATCATTTTTTAATATATCTTGGACAGAGAGAACATAAGAAGAAATATATAGAAAAAACGAAGTGATGGACAACATTTTCTAAATTGCCTATTCTTCCGTCTAACTATTACTTTCATAGCCTTTAGCTCTTGACTCCACCACCATACGTTAATTCCTTTAATCTTGTTTACTTTAGGTCTTGTTTTTTGTTTACATGTTTCCGTTATTTCTTTCCTTAATCATGATATTCTCTCTTCGACGCTGCCTTGTGTTTCTAGCTCCCTGTCCCTCTTTAACTCTATTGTAATATTTTTTTTTACTGTCTTCCAATATTTTACCATTTGAAGTAATCTAGTTTTATCTTCTGTAATTACAGTATCCAACACCCATTCCCAACTTATTTTGTTATGGTTACTTATTCTAGGATCTACTGTCCAATTTTTGCATTCTCTATGTAATCCATATGATATAAAAGCTATGTCTATATATTCCTCCCCGTGTATAGAATCGTAGGCATATATATTACCTTATATGTTAAGCACTTTCATATTATGTCTGTTCATGAACTCTTCCAATTCTTCCCCTCTAGTGTCTCTCTTCTTTGAAAACCATACTGGAGATTTTGCATTAAAATCTCCAGCTACGATTGTATTTNTTCCCCTCTAGTGTCTCTCTTCTTTGAAAACCATACTGGAGATTTTGCATTAAAATCTCCAGCTACGATTGTATTTATATTTCTCTCTTCTTGCATTATTTTATTTATTTTATTTAAATTGGTTTGTAATTCCTTTTTTGGTAGGCAATATATGTTCACTATAATTATTTCTTTGTTATTAATGTGGTCCTTTATAGTAACTATTTCATTTTCGGTATATTGATTTAACATGATACATTCGATGTTCTTGTGGTATATTGTTACTGTCTGGATTTTTCCGTTCGATTGATTATACATCACATTCCAGTAGTTATTCATGTTCGTAAACTTTCCTTCATGCGTATACGGTTCTTGCAATAAAGCTGTTCCTATTCCTTCACTTATTATCTCTTCAATCATATTCATTGTATTTATTCTTGACTTATTTAGATTTAGTTTAACCATTCTCACAATTCTTTCTTCCTTATACTGCATAATCTATTTCTTTCTTGAGTCTCTCCTTTGCATTTTTAAGTATCGGACATGTCAAGTCCTTTGCAGTATGATTTATACTTTGTGCATCCTTTTTTGTCCTTATACAGTTTATGCATTTTACGTCTGATTTCCTGCAGTTCGTTTCTGAGTGGCCTTCCTCTGCACATTTTCCACATGTGCTGTTTATTTCTCTACACAATTTATTGGTTTGTCCGTATCGTAGATATTTTGAACATATCATTGGGGACAAAAATTCTTTAGTGTTATGCACCTTCCAAATACAATAAATCTTAGGTCTTTGTTCAATTTTATTACATTTTTGCGAGCTTATTTCCATAATTATGTTTTTGACGTTATTCTTAGGGTTTGTTTTAAAAAGTATCTTGCTTGTACCGTAAAATTTTTCTTTCGGTATTTGTATGAAGTTTTGTTGATACATTTCTTCTATGAATGCTTCATCGTCTTTATTAGTATCCACATCAACAATTATTTTTTTCTGTTTTTTCTTCTCTTTTCTAATTATCTTGACATTTTGTATTTTCTCTATAATCTCTTTTTCAATTTTCTTGGCCTATTCTTCATTTGAGAGTTCCATGCCTATGCCATTGTTCCTTACTTTCCAGGTATTGCTTATTTGAATGTTTTTCTCCTTTGGTCTTTTTGTGTTACCTCACTGCTGTTTCCTGTTCTTGCAATAGCTGGCTCAATAATTATCACCACTGGTTCCTCTCTCTTTCTGTTGTTCCATGCTCCGTTTAAATTTTGATTTATCCTTACTTCTTTTCCCACTCTCTCTTCTCGATGTATTATATCCTTCCTTATAGTATTAATTTCCTCTCTCATTTGTTGTATATATGTATTACTTTCTTCTTTTATATTATTCTTTTCTTCTGTATTTATTCATTTCTTCAGTTCTTTCCATGATACTCCTTATCTGTAGTATTTCCATTTCTTGACTTATTATAATTTGTGGTAACGCTTCCATCTGTTCGATAATTTTCGTTCTTATTACTTTCGTTATACTTTTACTTTCTATCACCATAAGCGCTATTATACCTTGTACATATTTGTTTGCTTCGGTTAATGTCGTTATTGATTTTGCTCTATTACTTACTCTTCTTTTCTTGATTTCTTCTTCATCTTCCTCCTCTTCTATTCCTTCCAAGCCTCTCTTTTATCCACTTTCATTAATTTCTTGATCCATTATTTCGGACCAATCCGATAGTTGTCTTGTCTACTCTATTTCTTCCTGCAATAATATATTTCCCATTTCTCCTTCTTCTTGTCTTCTTTGTTCTTGTTGTTGTTGTCCTCTTCTCAAATTTTCCTTCTTCTCCTCTTCTCGTTGGATATCTCTGAACTCTTCCTCCTTTTTGAAAAGGATATCCTTTATCCCTTCCTCTATATCCTCCATCGCCATTCTCCTCTCCTCTCACAAACCCTCCCTGGTCTGTCATACTCAAAGACGCTATCGGGGGGCAGAAGTCGCCCCATAACTTACATTATTCGTGCTATGTGCCGTGCCGGGCCCAATAAGGATAAATCCTATACCTTTATACTTGATCATTACGTAACTTCAGAACTAAAAATCTCTCAGGTCTACTAATAATAACACTTACTAATCTCATTGGCCTCTATAACATATTAAAAGTGAATTCTTGAGCGTCACTGTTCACCTACTTACGATATTCGTATTGGCTTCAAATTTTTCTTGAGTCTATTTCATGTGTTCTTCTTACTGGTGACCACAAGTAATAAGTAGAATTTGTACGAATTATTTTCTTCGTTAGGTACATCAATTGTTATCTTATTCATCTCTATCTACCAACCTGTTCATATCAACTCCAATTGTCGCCAGCACATTCAATATTACTAAACTTCTACACAGTCAAACAGTTGAATTCTTGCTGTAAAGTATAGTATTACTTATTTCTCAGACATAGTCAGTGCTCGACCCATGCAACACCCTCAAACTTTCTCGTATATTAAATATTAAATTAATCGTCGCTATCTGTTAACTATCATTATTCATATCAGCTCCAGTTTTCACCAGCATACACATACTTCCCAAACGTCGCAGCTGATCTTCTTAAGTTCTTGTAAAGTATTTTCTTATTTCTTAATCATTTATGTGTTGGAGGACCACCCATGCAACACCCACAAAAAACAATATTGCATTTGTATAAATAAGTTCTTTCTTTATCCGATATATTACAGTGACCATATACTTAATTTAATATTCGTAATCACCATTAAATCGTAACGCCGTAGACAATTTATCAGATATTTATTAAATGGTATCTTAACTAATTTTTCCACCGGTGTATCGTCCATGTGACCCCCATGTGTCACCAATATTTAAACCCCAAAATAATGTAATTAATTTCTTTCCTTTCTCGGTGTGTAACAGTGACCATGCAATGATTCAATATTAAGGTTAACTCATAAATTTATACGCTCATATATCATATCAATAACTTCTTTTTATCATTTCTACTGTTATACACTTACTATTCTTCAATTTACAGACTTTTCTTGTTAGACGTGTATCTTCTGTATTCTTCACAGTACCAATGTTATTATCTATATTCTATATTATCTTACCTTATTAAATATTACTACATAATTNTATCATATCAATAACTTCTTTTTATCATTTCTACTGTTATACACTTACTATTCTTCAATTTACAGACTTTTCTTGTTAGACGTGTATCTTCTGTGTTCTTCACACTACCAATGTTATTATCTATATTCTATATTATCTTACCTTATTAAATATTACTACATAATTCTCTATTCTATGTTATTATCATTAATTATATTCATTATATTCACATTTTCCCGGCGGCAGCCATGTGACGGCCACATGACAACAATATCCTCTTCAATTTATTAAGGAGAATTCACCACAATAATTTTCCTTTAAATGGAAATATTCCATCAATAAACAACATCATATACATTCATTATTTAAAATTACCTTCATTGCCTAATTACATGTTATTTTTCTTGGTCATTCACATGGCAGCTGCCCCAATACTTCTCTTTTACTTGAAATATCTGCATAGAATCCCATTACCTATTTTGTATGTTATTTTTAAAATAAGGTATCTTACTTTACCCTAATACATTTTAAACTATTTTTCCTTATGTTATATTCTTATCATTGGTTGAACGCAGAATTCCCACAACAACCATGTGACAGCCATGTGGCCACCATGCCATAATAAATTTATTCGAAAATACTCCACAATTGTTTATCTTTATATTCACTTAATATTTGGTATCAAAAATAGTTTATATTGTATATGGCATTGTATATGTTTACTTTCAACCCGACAAATCACATGACCGCCACTCAACCATCTCTTTTATATCATACATTCGTAAATAATCTTATTTCCCTATTTTACATAAACATTTGAACTTGTTCATCTCATACACCAGGCAATAACATGATATTTTAGTTAACTTATCTTCCATTTTGTCCCCTTCTGGTTGTATCTCCTTCTTCTATCCTCTTCTCGCTGGTACAGTTATTTTCTGAAGTCTATAATGTCTTACCAATTTACCATAGTTACAACATACCATTATCTCCATTACCAGAACACCAAAGTATTTTCTTGTCAAATATTTGTTCGTTTTATAACGTACAAATTGGTTAACGTTATAAATTCTCGCCTTACTTAACATATATTGTTCAGTCTTCACATTCTACCTCTCACATAGAACGTACCAATTGCCTGAGTTTAAATTTTATTCGTGTCCATAGTCAACAGAAGACAATTTTAATTTATGTTTATTCATTTAAGAAACCTATTATATTACAAACTTTATGTACTCACATGGCTTATATTTTACTGCTCAATATTCCTAGTCTATTCCTAGTTTAAATATGAATTTTCTTTTAATTTTATTCTGTCTTTTCCATGTCTAGTACTCCAATCCAATTTCTTGAAATCTTGTTTATTTATTTTAATGTCGCACAAAATAATAAGCTTCTAAGTCCTCTGCTTGCTTAAGATGTACCACGCATTATTTATAATATAATTCACATATAAACCTTTCTAATTTCCTAAATTTCATTCTGTCTTATCCATGTCCATGTACTACTCCCCAAACGAATTTCTTATAATGTGTTTATTTATTTAATAAACTCATTAATCCAACTAAGTCTTAAGTTCTAACATAGTTTGACTTATTCTTCTCATTATTCACTACCAGTACTCCTTTAAAAACCTATCATTTTGTAAATCATATTCTGTCAAACACATGGTTAGTACCCCAAACTGCTTTCTTTAAAATCTGTTATTTTAATTCTATAAATTTAACAAATTTGTAGGTCCTGGCCTTACTTGAATTTTACCACTCATTATTTATATACTAGTTCTGATGTAAAATGTCCCAGTATTCTTAATTTGGTTCTGTCGTAACCATGTTCTTCGTACCAGACAATTTTTCTTTAAAATGTGTATATTCGTTTTAAAACTCATTAATCTAGTAAAATTTTTGATTCTCACATAACTTAGCCCATGCTTTTCAATATTCTAGTTCAATTTATCACTTAAAACATGCCACTTTAATAAATTTAATTCTGTCGTATACATGGCTAGTGACCCAATCAACTTTCTTAAAATCTGTTTATTTCCTTCAGTATCACTCAGAATTAATAAAACTGAAAGCCCTCATCTTTCTCAGCTCATGCTACTAAAAATCCTGATGCAAATTCTCATATGGAACCTGCCAGTTTCCCAAATTTGATTCTATCGTGTCCTAGGCCAGCACACCAAATAAATCCATTAAAAAATGTTTATATATCTTAAAGACACTTAAGTTCAACAAAGTTTAAGGTTATCAACTCGCTTGGCTTATATTTCTCAATGTAAATTATCAATTTTTCATTTTAAACACATATATTTCTTGTTTTTAATTTTGTTAACTTGTCATATTTTTTAGAAAATGTTGTTTAAAAGCTATGTCATTCTTAGGACAACCAAAATTTTTAGGTTTGGCTATTAACTATCACACATTTGATCTTCCTACATCAATACTTCATNATTCTTAGGACAACCAAAATTTTTAGGTTTGGCTATTAACTATCACACATTTGATCTTCCTACATCAATACTTCATCATTTCCAACCCCAAATTAATTGTTTTTGATTTAGTCGCTACTTGACGAGTTTTCAAAACATTCCTATTATGACTCAATGTAATGTTATTACAACTAATTCTTGTATTTTTACTATCATTATTGTATTTTTAAGCATCTCATTCATATGTCCAATCATTTTTGTACAATAATTATTACTTTTCGATTTAGTCGTTAACTGTCCGACTTGTACTACTGATCACTTTTATCGGAGTTTTTATTTTATCAGAAATCTTTTTCTGACTTTTAGATATTCTACTGTTCGATTTCAATGTAATACAGTGTTTTACACTTCAAACATCCTTCCTAATCTATTTAAATTAATTATTATCGGGATTCGGCAATGTCAATGTTTACATTTTTTCGGCACTCGTAATTTTTTTTCTAAATTTCGTATTGTCATAAATTCTTCTTTGTCAGTGTTACATACACAATTTCCTATTATCATTAATTAGTTTTTGCCTCTCTCTCACCAATTTGTTGGTTTAGCTTCGTTCATGTAGGTTGTTTACTTTGATGCTGCTACAATGTTGCGACCCGAAGTTTTGGTTGCAGTTTTCTCTTTCTTCTTATGATGGATTCTTCTACATTCACTTCCTCCTCTTCTCTAGGCCCGCCACAACACGATTTCACGCGATTTTACATAATTTAAGATGTAATTATTATATTAGGAGCGAAATTCACCAACCCTCCAAGCGGGCAGACTACATCCCTCGCGCAATACAGCTATGACAGTAGTTACAGAGGCGAAACTGTCGCTTGTGCCACGAACTCCAGCCGCACAAGCCAGCACAATGACATCGCTGGTCAGCAACATGTTGGAACGCCGCGGCCGTTCGCCAATCGGCGCTTGGTAACCCATTTGTCAAGCCAAGAGCCCAGCCAGTAGGGAACTTTTCGCGGGATTCCCATTCCCAGAACCAATCAGAGGAGAAGAACGCCACGCCATTTCGCCTCGTGAGTAGAGTGGAGATATTTGGAAGGCTCTTAATCCGTTCGGTTACAAATTACGTTTTGAATTATAGTGCTGCAATCACGTAATATTATGGTATTTTCTGTACTTGTATTCAGCACCTGCCACGCAGCAAGTTAACAACGTGCTACGTGTTAGATGATATGATCTTTAACCATTTATGTTGAGTTATTAGATTTGGGTGGCTCTTAACGAGGACTTAAGATCTGATGAGGGTGAAATGAGGTGAGAATGGAGCAGCGCCGGAAAGTACGGGTGGGGGAATTGGAAGATCCCCGATAAAAACGTGCCCATCAGCATCATCGTTCGGTACCATTCCCACTTGCGCTAATCCGGGAGTGACACTGCCGGGGATTGAACCCGATTAGCCTTGGTGGAAGGTGAGCAGTCTAACCGCTCAGCCACTGCGGCCCCAACCATTTATATGAAAAAGGTGTAAAAATTAAATAAACAGATTAGCCACAAGGAAGACTGGGCCGTAATGCCTTTATGTCCACAGTAGCGGTCATAAATAAGTATGGTGCAGCGTCTGAATGCCAAGGCATGTGGAACGGGAGATCTCCGAGAAAACTCCTGAGCAACCGGCTGCCCGACCAATGGGAAAGTTCTGCAGCATGCGGTAACCTATCAGACGTAATGACCGCCACCGGAGTCTCGTGCAGTCAATCAGAGCATGGGTACGCCCACATCAGAGGGACCACCACGTAATTTCGTCTGTGTATAGTTATCTGCTCTGTGTCTCGATCGCGCTGGCAAGGTGGTATAGTCAGTCTCAGCAGGAAACAGCCGCGGCTAACGAGCCATCTGCCGGAGCTTCGCGCGCGTCTTGGCCGCTGACGAAGAGTTACGGCGTAGCAGTTTGTAAACACGCCGCCAGCGAGCGCGCCCGATTTAGACCCCGCCAAGATTTGCAATTGTTGGGGTAGCTGGCGGTAGGAGAGAGTGAGTGTTGTCCTAGGCAAATATTTCTCTCCTCCCAAACCCATTTGCTGGTGGGTGGTCTTCCAGTGTTCCCGCTTCTGTCACGTCGGCATAGGTTCTGACAACAGACATATCTTACGTTACAGTTTAGTTTTCCATATGTCGGTTGTTGCAGCGAACTTATTTTATGTCTGAGACTGCACATGTACCTCTATTACTAGGGATACTTTTTTTTTTCGCGAAAAGATTTGAGGGCATGTTGTTTTCCAGCGAAATTAAGTTCAGAACCAGTTTCGTGATTGGATCATTTGAATTGTTACGCGTCTTATCTGTCTGCCTGCGAATCACGAACGGTCAGTATCGGATAAACTGTATTCTGATTAGCTCACTCATGTAACATACTGTCTTCACACAAAGAAAAGCGGCCAATAGATGTGGTCAAACTAATTTCGCGAAATAGAAATTACTCGCATGCAAGATTTTAATATCCTACAGGCGTATCAGTAGTTTTGTTATGCCTTTTTGGTGGAGTGTCTTTGTGAGAAGACATGTTGTTACTTGTCTGTCCACACATAATTGAATAACTCCGATCGTATAGATCTGTGATTTTCTGGCAGACACCTAAGACGCGTTATACGGAAAACGTCCAGTCATGAAAGTGGATCTGAGCTTAAGTGTTATGAAATACAACTGGTCATTAAACCTTTTCGCGAAATTCGGGTGTCCTTACGTGTCAAACAAAGACTGCTAGTGTGTACATTGCATGTTGAAGTATAGCCTCACCATAAATATTATAGTGAAAAACCGGGTGCCCCTACCTATAACGCTTCTTTACAACTCGGAACCGATGGAGAAGTCTTGGCGTGCTCGATATACTTGGCAATAGCTATTTATCACGTCCAGACCGACGTTAATTTATTTTTTCAGGTGTTGCAAACCAAATTAATTTTGATACGTAATGTACTTTAGACTGAATCTGAGCTCGCCAAATTATCACAACCAGTAAGTTGCTTATTTGGTACTCGAAGATACTGGCATGAACCACCTGCAAACAAGTGTTATGGCCAAAGTTCACGAATCAGATACGTTATAGCGAAGACATTTACAGTACTGGGATTAGGGTACAGTGCCAACCTTTGCAACAAGGATAGGATATTCTGTACTGGAACTGAACTCTTCAGCACTTTGCTCTTTGAGCAAATTTACTGGCAGACGAGACAAGCTGTAATTGCATCAATTATATCCACCGTTGTAGTAAAGTTATTTCTGATGGAATCCTTTTTTCCACTTACCCAGGCTTGATTTGATAAACGGGCAAACTGGGCACGTGCCCAGCGGTGCAGGAGGTTTGGGGCGTGACGTTTAATTACAAAGGCTCGAGCAGGAGCCGCGGTGATTTGGGGGTTAGACTACTCGGCTCTCACCAAGGTTAACTGGGTTCGATTCTAGGCCGGGTCGCTCCCGGATTTTCGCATGTGGTATTCGTGCCAGACGATGCCGCCGGTCGGCAGGTTTACTTGGGGATCTCCCGTTCCCCCGCCCTTTCATTCCGTCGCTGCTCCATGCTCACCTCGCTTCACCCTCATCGGCTCTCAAGACCTCGATGTTATGAGTCGCCCAAATCTCTTCACTCACTCACGAAGGTCGGTAGATCTGAACTCTCGTAGTGGAAGGGGTGCTTGCTCTTGGCATGCCCAGGGCACTGTTGACGTCAAAATAGGGCCTGCACTTACCACTGCCATACTGGTTAGCACCACATTTTACTTCTCTGAATGAAGTTTATTACTTGCTGGCACTCAGCCGGTGGAATGTCGAGTTGATAGTCTCCCAAGCAATTATCATTTGATATGATATAGGTCAAACAATATATGTCTATATTTTGCGTTTTTTAAACAGATTTATATTTTTATTTGTGACAATTAAAGTTGATGGAATGTAAAGTTATTTTAAAATCCTGTCAAGCATTAACAAATCAATGAAACTACATCCATGCGAATTTTGTCTTCAGCGGCAGAGATTTTTATTTAAGTGTAGCACGAGTTACACTCGAGCACAGAGTATTTAAGGATGCAGAGGTGAAATGGCGGCGTGCATTTCGAACTGCAGTCTTACACACCAGCAAAATGGCCTTACCGGCCAGCAATATGGCGTAACGTCGTTCGCCAATCAGCGCCTGGTAACCTACTCTCCAGCCGGTAGCCCAGCCAATACGGAACCTTTCGCACCATGCAAGAGCCAATCTGACACAAGGACGATTCCCATAGCCTCGTGCTACCAATCAGAGAATTGGATTGAAAAGGGCTTATTTATATCTCCCAGTGTTATGCCTCAAGGCTTATCAGGGGACGGCTTACTAACTTGCTTATGACCTTACTTTAACTAACACCCATGCCTTGCCTGGAATTCGAAACCAGAACCCGCCCGCACCCCATCCCGGAGGATTACCAACCAACTGCGCCACGGGAGATCGGTCCAATCAGAGAATGGGTGCACCCACGTTAAAGGAACCGTAACGTTATTCCGTAAATGTGTACTTATCTACTTTGTGCTTCGGCCTTTGCGGGTGAAAAAAACCTCAACTTTGTTTTGCCTGGTTCTTTGTATAGGAGGAGCGAAAACTGCTCCACTGAAATCACCGTCAGCCCACTTATTTCACAGTAACCGAATTCCAATAATTTCAATAAAATCCCTTACAAGCGCTGTTGCCTCACGAAGACAATAGACCGAAGATGATATGCATTGACCTTTTTTTTGTATTCTGCACAAGTTCCCAACACTGACTCACTCGTCACCGTATAAGTCATATGGTCTTAAGTAATGAAAGTGTTTGATTATGTTTGAAATTTTAGCAAGCCCACGCTTTTATATATAGCTATAAAATACTTTGACTGACTTTAATACATAAAGCTTGCATTAAAACATATAGTCATATCAAAGAGTTTGCTTACAAAACATTTTTCTATCCTCATATCTTACAATGCATTACTAAAACACCTATTTTCTCTCTGTTTTTAAATATATTAAATATAATATAAATATTATAATTTGCAGATAGAATAAAAGAAAATGTTGAATTCAACCAAAAATAAGATACGTGTACGTTAACAGAAGTATACAACGAACGATCATTACATATTTAGGAAACCACCACTAGGGACACCCTAATTTCGCAAAACAATTTCACAGCCAGTTGAATTTCATAACACTTTAGCTCATATTCCGTGTTATGTGTCATAGGTAGAGACCTGAAAAATTCGCGGATTCATTTCGGGACAAGCTATAATTTGAAACACGTGTGCTAATAAAACTTCAGCCGCTGGTCCACACCGTGTTTGACACCTCCTGAAGAAGGTTGGCCCGATCGTCACCTTCTACTGTGACAGCAGACAACCAATGTGCAGTTGATATCAGCATATTTGTACATAATACTGCAGAGTCTAGCCTGCAGGTCAATGAAATCGCGAATTTTTTTGGTCTATAGTCTTAGATGTCTGCGTGCGAATCACATATGTGCAGTACGGAAGTTACGTAATTCTGATTTGCCAGTCAGGTAGAAAATATATCTTCACACAAAGACACGTCACCGATAAACAATAGAAAAACTGCTGGAACGCCCGTAGGGCATTGAAATCTATCGTGTGCGGATATCTTTTCACAAAATTCGGGTGTCCCTACCAAATACGTAATACATGAGGTGTAATTTTTTTTAAGTTTTTGATTCAAAAAGTGTGAAGAAACGGAGAATAGATTATGCATTTGTGATGCTCCAGCCGGCCATGCGATCAGAGGGTATTGAAGAAAGGGGAGGCAATGGAATGTAAAGTTGAGTGAAACGGGAGTAGCCGGATACAACTCTTCGGCAAAGGTCTGCCACGTTATCAAGATGACACAATGCAGTGTCCCCCACTGGCGTTCGAACCCGGTTCGTTGTGTTGGGGAAGGCGTCAGACATGATAACAACAGCACGGCCCCATCTGTTCTAGCGTTTCTTCCAATGAATTGTTTTGACGACGTGATGGGGATAGCAATTTCTCAACTTTTCTTACGGCACATGAAGTGAGCCATTAATTTTTGACGATGCAAGCAAATCGATAAAACTGGTACATTATCAAAAAATTACCGCAAGAGACGCTAGACTTTAATTTTAACATGAGTTAGGTGTTGCAGGTGAGAAATTTTCATGCATGCTGGATTTGAGCTAATGTAACAGTTGTTCAGTGATACTGANGAGTTAGGTGTTGCAGGTGAGAAATTTTCATGCATGCTGGATTTGAGCTAATGTAACAGTTGTTCAGTGATACTGACAAGAACCATTCTTAACCTAGAGCAGAAGCATGTCTACGAATCAGTTACTCACGCGTAAGATCATTGGCACTGGCCTTCGCCACAGAGTAGATAAGTACACAGAGATGAAATGGCTTGGCGGTTTCTTTGATGTGGGAGTACCTATTCACTGATTTGTTGTGCGAAGCTCTAGGAACGGCCATTGTGTCTGATTTGCTACTGCGTGCCGCTAAAGTTTCCCTATTGGCTGGGCTGCCGGCTGGCACGCATGTTACCAAGCGCCGACTGGCAAATGGTGTTCCGACATGTTGTTGGCTAGTGACGCCATTTTTTCTGGTGTATGTGGCTGGATTTCGCAGAATAAGCAGCTATTGCTCTGTGACCTCACGGTGTACAGTATCGATCAAATTTGACAGTTTGGTGCATTAGATACATAATTGCGGACACTGGGTTTGGATGGATTAAAGTGGTTTGCAATATGTCTTCTGAGTGTCGGGTATTAGGGGCGTAAATGATTTTCTGTGACTCATCCTTTAGAGTACAGAGACGACTATTTGTGGCGAAATCATATGTGTACCAATCGATGTCTTTTGTGAGTGAAAAACATTTTCTAATTAAGCAAAGAATATTAAATCTCAGCTACACCAACACTAAAAAGGCCTTGTTAAACCTATAAACAGCAGAGATACGTTATACAAACCAAAATACAAAAATTAAATCCAAGGCAGTATAATTATTCCATAACGAAAAACCNGAGTTAGGTGTTGCAGGTGAGAAATTTTCATGCATGCTGGATTTGAGCTAATGTAACAGTTGTTCAGTGATACTGATAAGAACCATTCTTAACCTAGAGCAGAAGCATGTCTACGAATCAGTTACTCACGCGTAAGATCATTGGCACTGGCCTTCGCCACAGAGTAGATAAGTGCACAGAGATGAAATGGCTTGGCGGTTACTTTGATGTGGGAGTACCTATTCACTGATTTGTTGTGCGAAGCTCTAGGAACGGCCATTGTGTCTGATTTGCTACTGCGTGCCGCTTAAGTTTCCCTATTGGCTGGGCTGCCGGCTGGCACGCATGTTACCAAGCGCCGACTGGCAAATGGTGTTCCGACATGTTGTTGGCTAGTGACGCCATTTTTTCTGGTGTATGTGGCTGGATTTCACAGAATAAGCAGCTATTGCTCTGTGACCTCACGGTGTACAGTATCGATCAAATTTGACAGTTTGGTGCATTAGATACATAATTGCGGACACTGGGTTTGGATGGATTAAAGTGGTTTGCAATATGTCTTCTGAGTGTCGGGTATTAGGGGCGTAAATGATTTTCTGTGACTCATCCTTTAGAGTACAGAGACGACTATTTGTGGCGAAATCATATGTGTACCAATCGATGTCATTTGTGAGTGAAAAACATTTTCTAATTAAGCAAAGAAAATTAAATCTCAGCTACACCAACACTAAAAAGGCCTTGTTAAACCTATAAAGAGCAGAGATACGTTATACAAACCAAAATACAAAAATTAAATCCAAGGCAGTATAATTATTCCATAACGAAAAACCGCACTTCGTGCACTGCCATGGAAACGGAGAGCGTTAGTAAAAACAAAGCGGCAATGTTGTTTGTTTCCACCAGCACGTGTGCCGATTTCTAAAACAACCGCAGCCCCAATTTGCTCTCGACGCGACGTCATTCATGGTCTCACTGCGATTAAATACTCGTGCAAACAAAACCTCAATTCATCCCAGTCCACAATGAATCGTTCCAATGTGTTGCGTACGCGACCTGAATAATTACAGGCCGATGCAAAACAATGACTGAAACACAATTTAGAGGTTTTCAAGTTAGTACGCTAATTTGATGGTATTAATGGACGTAGATTTTTTTTTCATAAATTATTAACTCTGAAAACTAATGTACTACTCATAAACACAGGTGGTTACAAGGGAAAAAATTATCTAATTTCTTACTTCATCGTCTGGCAAGTGCATTTGAGGAAATGTGTCATTTAGTGATGATTAACAGTTTCGTAACCTTTGGTTATGACGTACGTGGGAATTAGCAAGTCCATTACAGATCAGATTGGACATTACGCTTTTTCAATTATGTTACAGAATTATTAAAGACAACAATTTTCGCTAAGAGAGTGCTACGCGCATTTCATGCATGCCCGAAAATCAGAGACGTTCAATATCAGAGTCCCTTAATTCTGATTGGCCAGTCAAGAACCATACCATGACGTCCCCTCACACAGACACGTGACCAAAAACTAAAGAAAATTTGCAGGTGCATAGGTAGGATTTTGAAGTATAGCCTTTGTTGAACTATTTTCGAGAAAATTATGTGACATTACAGATTATATAAACAGAGTACTGCGTGAATTTATTTGCCAATAGACTTCGCAGACCTTTATGTATTCGAGCCACCATATCTTGTCTATTGCCTGCTGCAACAGTGCGTAGCGACAAAAAAGTTAAGAATGCAAATTGTAAAGTGCTGCAATCAATTTTTTTTGCATTCGCTGTACTTCTATTCAGCACCTGCCTTGCAGTCAGTAAACAACGTGCTACGTGCCTGAGGATATTGCCATTAGCCATTCATGTAAAAGAGGTGTAGAGAACTCTACAAATCAGATTAGCCACAAGGAAGACTGCACTTTAAAAAATGTGTTGTACTTATACAAGAAAAATCCTTGAAAACCCAGTTCCTGAACAAATCCTTTGTAAAATTACAAACATTTTACTTGTAAAATCTGCAAAACTTATATTTGTAATATTACAAAGGAGAGCCTTGTATTATAACTTACATTATTGAGAAGTGTGCATAAAATAATTTTTTTTCCTCTAGAAAACAAATGTGATGAATTAACAGAAAATTATTAGAAAAATATTTTTATGTATAATTTTACCAAAAAAAATTATAGTTTACCAGCACGGGGACTAGAAACCACACCCCACTTATTATCAGACGGCGCTTTTAACCACAAGACCAAGTTAATACAGGAGTTACACTTATTTTTATTGTAAATAGGGTTACATTTAAGTACCTAAAAATATTAGGGAAGTTATTTAATTAAGAAGAATGCGTTTATTTGATTTTAAGACTTGTGTTGTTGAATTGAGAGATTTGGACGGCTCTTAACAATGAGGTCTTGATAGCCGATTTAAGAGTTCTTTGTAGCTAGGAAACAATAACAGGTAATAAGTATTACGATTATTTGGTGTTTTACGTTATTCAAACTTGCGATATATTTCTTATTGCACCAACTGCACTTTACAACACCCATAGTTTTTGCACAAACAGCTATATACGCTTTAACGTTGTTGAGTGTCCGCCATTTTGCTGAAGCTCGTGGATACGGGTCAGTATAGTACAAATATTTCTTTAGGTTTATTACAAACATGGCCCTTGTAGTTTTACAAACGAGCAGTTTTACAAGAGTAAACTTTGTACTGTTACAAGTGTTTGTAAAATTACAAACAATTTCTTAGTAAAAATTACAAAATTTCTTTACATTGTGGGCACTGATGCTTTGATGTTTACAGTACTGTTCATAAAAAAGTATGAACAGCGCCGGAATGCAAAGGCGGGAATAACGGGAGATCCCCGAGAAATCCAGCGCAATTCCCACGTGCCAAATTCCGGGAGCGACCCCACCTGGAATCCAACCCTGTTTCGGCTCGGTGGGAGGAGAGTGTTCTAGCCGCTGCAGTACTGCGGCTCCCAGAACCGTGCGAATCCGCCGCGACAGAGGCCGACCGTGGAACGGGACGGGGAGTGAGAGAGGTCATGGTTGTGAAGTGGAGCGCGAGGCGAGATAAAAAGACGCCGGAGGGTGCAAAGGCCCGACGCGACGCCGGGCCCGCCCGGAACCCCCTCGCGGGCGTCCACTCCGCCCTCGGACACTTGGCCCGCAGTTGAGGGCGGCTCCGCTGGGGGACTGCTGCCAAGTTTCCGTCGCCCGGGACCACGCCCCACCCGTCCAGTCGCCACACGTTCCACACTTTCCACTCGCTGCCTGATTCTCACCCCGCCTGATTCCTACGCAGTAAACATTTTCAGTGTTATATGCAGTTCACGTTTAATTGAGCACTTTTTAAAGCGCTTTTTAGATCTACTTTACCCCTAATTTTGCATCCTTCTGCCATTCGTGAAATTTACATTGTTATGGGCCTAATAGCTTAATTCATGGACCAGTCAAGTGGAAACATGAAATTGTTGGGAGCCTAAATGTGTAACTAAACTCACAATTCGCGTTCTAAAGTGTATAAAGAAGAAAAACATAAACTTTGTTTGATATAAATTTAAACGTTACACTCGCAATACTACGTCAAGGCTTGATATTATTTTAGTTAATTCTCTGCTTACTTAACAAGGAGACTACCTTGCTAGTGTGAAGGGCAATCATTTTTTCAATGGTTGATATCGAAAGATCTTGCTTTACCTTGAACAGCCTACACAAAAAGCATTGTTTGGGAAATAGTTGCCAAAGATTTTCTTGTAACTGTACAGCTGAAAAATGTATATTTACTACACTGGGTTTAAGAAAAAATACACAATTTTTCATATAGCTCCATATTTATAATAACATTTAAGTCCACAACACTCGCTTTTAAAGTTCTGCATGATTTTTTACACATTCCCGACTACAGTCTACTGGACTTCACTTTAACTCATTTTTAGTTTAAAAAAAATAATCTTCGGCATTTGGTTTTCAAAGAATTCCTTGTGAAAGTACACAAAAGTTTTACAGCGTTTCATACGACACCTTACCGGACTTCCCAGTTCCCTAAATACTCAAAGGGACTGCTGTCGTAGTAACTCATTCTTCGATTAGACTTGGTCACAAGTAATACCTTAACATATTCAGGCATATAAAAATGTAATATAAGGCACTGAAGTGAAGGAATATTTGTTTGTAACTGTACCATTATCAGAATAACGCTCTGTCACATGTCGGGACCAGTAAAAATATGTCTGTGTTTGATGTTAGTAGCAGCAACTGTTTTCGAGACTACGGAGTGTGGCGTAAACAAAGAATGATGTCGCCCGTCATGAGAGTTTCGTCCCTTAATAGATCTCGTTTTCTGTGGGATACAGTGTTCATCATAAAATACGCTTCTTGTTTAACGTCCAATATAAATAGTTATTCAGCTAATATTTTCACCCCAAGTATCTTCCGCACCACTGAAAGTATCGGAATTGTGATTTCGAATTCATAAATGGCACTACAGGGCTCATACAACACCGTCTCAGACTGTTCCGAAATGTAATTGATGACTGAAATATGGATACCAACTTTGGTTTTTTAAATGGGAATAAGCCCATTTCGTTCAATAGCGTAACATGTTATTAAGCGGCGATTTCAGTGGCGTAATTATTTTGAAGATTTGACTGGCACTGATTGAGATATAAGGGGGTGTTAATAGGTATATGAATTTGACTGCAGCTGTGGCGAGGTAGGTTNCACTGATTGAGATATAAGGGGGTGTTAATAGGTATATTAATTTGACTGCAGCTGTGGCGAGGTAGGTTGCATCATCAGCTGGGATGTCCAGCAGTGTGTTCCTGCACAGGTGACGTACAAGCTAGTAATACAGTAACACAGGTANGCATCATCAGCTGGGATGTCCAGCAGTGTGTTCCTGCACAGGTGACGTACAAGCTAGTAATACAGTAACACAGGTATCTCTCCGCAGAAGGGACAGTCTGGCGTCCTGGAGGAGTTGGGCTGCTTTGGGTGAAAACTCAGTGTGCACTGTATAGTAGAGGGGACCCAGAGGATCGGTGAGAAGCCCCGGAATTTGGTCGTGCCGATCGTGGGTCGGACTCAGGGTGGCATTGGTTGAACCTCCCCCTGGGAGGAGGTCTGGAGGCGGGTATTTGCCTGGACGGCTGCAACGGCAGCGCTTGCGGCCTCAATAGCCCAGGGGAAAGAGGGAAGAGAACATTCCCTCCCACGGGACGTCCAAGACACACAGTGCTAGGTTTGGTGATGGGCTCTTGTCGCTCGAGTAACCTTTGGGGAAGCAAAGCGGCGCGTCGCTTGACCCAGTTTCGAAGGGTCTATGCTCGCTAATAAGGGACGATGGTCTGGTCCGCCTAGTAAGAGGACTCGTTCACTAAGCGCGTTCGTAGAGGTTGGATAGTCCTCGGCCCCATTAAGGTGGCGCGTGCAGATTCAACTCTGTACGATGCTGTTGATAGGTGAGGTGATATCCACGCCCTTCCACCGCGATTGGAAGGAGCGTATTCTCCTTCTATGCAGTTGCATTCAACTGCAGCCAATTAAATCAGGGTAGTGCCATGTTATTGTCTGGCTTCAGACTTTATGGGATCTGGCCGGTGTGCACAGCATGGATTACTCTAACAACTGAATTGGCTAAATGGCTGAAGTGGCTAAATGCCTGAAGTGACTTTGTACTGAATATAAACTATTGCTGGGCGCTCTGCACACCGTATGTTGCTATGGATTTTATTCCTATTTTACCTTTAGGCACAGGCATAGGAGACCTAACTACCCACACACTGTACAAGTCAGTACAGATAATAATAACAGAACGCATACGAAAGGTTGATTTGTTGTGTTTTTGTTAATGTTACAGAAACTTGAAACTAGTATTTTAATTTGATGATCATGACTTCATTACAATTAATTCACCGAGAAATCATGTCTGTTTCACAAGCCACGCCAATGCAACTAAAAAGTCGAAACCTTGCAGTGCATCGTATTTTGCAATGTACGGAGCACGTTTATAGCTTCGTTTTTCCCGCTCAATGTGTGCAGCGAGGTAGGTGAAGGATCTCTCCGCTGGACATTTCCCAGTGGATAACGCAACCTACCCCGCCACAGCTACAGTCAATTCCATACACCTATGAAAACTACATTACTTCTCGAAAACTGCTCGTCGGATTTTCAAAATAATCACGTAATTGAACTCGCCGTATAATATTAACATGTTATGCTTTTGAAAGAAATAGGTATATTTCCATTTAAAACACCGAAGTTGGTATCGATATCACAGTAAACAATTACATCTCGGAACAAACATAGACGGTGTCTTATGATCCCCGTAGTGCCATTTACGAATTCTAAATCATAATTTCGCTACCTTCAGCGGTTCGGAAGATATTTGGGTGAACATCATAACCGAATAACTGTAGAGACCACCATGCCTGAAAGATTTAACTCACTCTCCTGAACTTGCTGCAGAACAGGCAAAATCATGATCATTTCATTACGCGGTCAGAAACCAGCACCAATACGGGCATAGCTTTCCGGTTTGGTAGTTATATTTGCCTTTGGTGACACGACGAAAATATATAACTGGCTGCTGCTTGTGCAGCAGAATTTCAGTGACTCTCCTTATATGCTGGCTCTATCACAGAGAACTTAAAAATACAGAGGTGAAACCACCGCTTATATCACGAACTCCAGTCACACACGCCACCAAAATGGCGTCACTGGCCAGAAACATGTTGGAACGCCGTTCGCCAATCAGCGCCTGGTAACCTACTTGCCCCCCGACAGCCCAGCTAATTGGAAACATTTTGCATAATACATTAGCCAATCAGAAACAAGGCCCATGTACAGACTCTTTTGCAGGCGATCAGCAGATGGGTATGTCCACATCGAAGGAACTGCCATGCCATTTCGTCTCTGTGAAAGTATCTAATCTCTGGCTCCATTGTGTAAGCTACTGTAAGGTGTTGACACTCACTTGTAAGAAAATAATTCCTTATTTTCATACTGTTAAAATGCAAAATTAGTATGAACGTTAAGAAATAAAGGCAAATCGGTGCTAAGAGTTTACTAAAGGCTGTTCACGGTAAAGTTAACACTTTCAAAACCCACCTCTGAAAAAAAATGTCACTGCGTATAACCACATGTATTTATATTGCACAGTGTGCACTGGTATTCTAGCTCTCAGTTAAGTTGGTAGCGATTTAATAAAAAAAGTTCTAATAATTTGNATTGCACAGTGTGCACTGGTATTCTAGCTCTCAGTTAAGTTGGTAGCGATTTAATAAAAAAAGTTCTAATAATTTGATTTTTTTCGTGACCGAAATGTTTACATTAATGGCTACAGAACTCAGTGTTCCTTGTTTTATACACGCAAGAGTATGATGTTGCTTGTTATTGCCGACACATTTTCTTTCCTAAATATTGAACGGTTTCACTTTCAAGACACGCATAAATGAAGTGACAAGGCTCATGGCAATGCTCAATATACATATAGCAGAAGCATATAAAATGAGTAGTATTAAATTAGATCATAAGCAGGGCTTCCAAAAGTGTGAAGTTAACCGTGAAAAGCATTTACTGATAAAGAGAGACCTGCAAAATCTGAGATATTTTCCGTAAACAGGCTTGGTACACACTGTCATGGTTGTCGTCATATCGTCGACTTCTACCACGGTAATGCGCCATTTCCCATTTTATATACCACACATGTATCCGTGTACGTGCAAGCAAAATGGCTTGGTGGTTCTTTTGATGCAGGCATATTCGACCGCTTATTGGTCACGCGATGCTGTGAGATCAAGCCCTGTGTCTCATTGGCTCTCGCATGCTGCGAACGGTTCCGTGTTAGGTGGGCGGCCTGTTTGCGTGTAGTTTACCAAGCGTTGACTAACGAACGGCGTTTCAGCATTTTGCTGGTGTGTGAGGTTGGAGCTCGTGGAAAAAGTCGCTGTTTCACCTTTGTATTCTCATGTATAATCTATTCTCTACACTTTTTGAATCAAAACTTTGAAAAATCACCCGATGTATGGCGTGTTTGGTTGTTTCCTAAATGTTTCGTGTACCTCTGGCGTTTTATGCTTCTCTTTACATAAATGTGACTTCTTTTCAGATAAATTTAAGTTTCATTTACATTTGAGCAATAACTCATAAGTTTCAATTTATAATAAATATTAACTGTNCGGTAAACCGACTCGCGAAAGTAAATTTTTTGAGATATTTTCTCGCGATAAATAGTAACCAATATCAACTTTCAGCTGTCCAACTATTTCTGTGCAAGAAATTACGTCGATATGTTGCTAGGTTGCGACGTTGCATTGTTATTGCGTTTGTGTACTTTTTCATTTTCCAATAAGAATTTCCCCAAGCGAATGAGAAATTTTCTCGGGGTAAGAAGTAACCTATGTCACTTCCCGGCCCTCCAACTATCTCTGTGCAAAAATTGACGTCGGTCCGTTGCTCCGTTGCGACGTGGAAGGACAAACAAACAAACAAACACACTTTCGCACTTATATAATAGTTAGGCTATATAGAGATAGGACCGATATATTTTTCAGTTACATATCAATCGATAAATTATTTTCCATTTCGATACTTATCGATATATCGATAAGTATCGACATACCAACAGGTATCGCTATATCGAGCATTGACGCAGCATTGTACCTCGAGCGCTAATTGAACTAAAAAATTCTTTCGGGATAAAAAGTAGGCTATGTCAATTTTTAATGCAGTACAGAAGCGCAGCCGCCGATCTTTCATGGTACGGCCTGAGCAAAGTAGCGCAGGTGCCAGCCAATAATTTCACGTTCCAGAGGACCTGGGTTCGAATCCCCATCCGGCCATTCTCATTTTGGCTTTCCATAGTTTCCCGAAATCGTTCCAGGCGAATAGAGACGTGCGCCCAGAAAATTTGGAAATGAAGGAGGGAAAAGTTTTAACTCTGGTAAAAACACTTATTATTATTCCTCTGTTATATATATATATATGATACCGCTGAGTTTTTTAGGTCTTTTTATTCTACACAATTCTTTACTACATGATATTGTTCCATCGTTAACGGTTTAGACAGTGCATTGCAAGAGAGTGCGCTGGCGGCAAACTTTTTTCCGACTTGATTCACTATCATTATTGTTTGTAATTTTTTTAAGATATTATCTCGCTATAAAAAGGGGAACATATCACCTTTCAGCCCTCCAACTATTTCTTTTCAAGAAATTACGTCGATCTGATGCTTGGGTGCGACGTTACATTGTTGACGTTGCATTGTTTACGTTTAATTGTCGACGTTGAATTGTTATTCCGTTTGTGTACTTTTTCATTTTCCAATAAGAATTTTGGTAAGAAATTTTAATAAGATATTTTCTCGGGATAAAAAGTAGCCTTTTTCACTTCCCGGTCCTCCAACTATTTCTGTGCAAAAAATCACGTCCATCTGTTGCGACGTGAAAGAGGGACAAACAGAAATCCAAACGCACTTTCGCATTTATATATATATAGATTAACAAAACAGTGACAAACTAGGCATGTCGGTAGTGCCTTTCAAGAAATAGTTATCATGCAAAATATTACTACAATGAGTGCGCACACTGAACAAAGAGTTTTGTGGTGACAAAAAATGTTTTTTTGGTGACCACAAAACTCTTTAGTCAATATAGACATAACGAAATACTTTGTGGTGCCAACACAAATTTTGCCATTTCACTATTTAATGGGAACTACAAAATGATGTTTGTTGTCACCAGTAAATTCAGTGTGTTTTAGGCAATAATTTGTTCATTAGTCGCAGCGAAAATAGTACGATGATAGCAGCAGTACAGGATAGTGAGATTTACATGGGTGTTTTGCAGGTTGTGGGCTTTTCTAGGTAGGTATGGTCTAACAAGAATAAAACACTGATTTAAAAGTGGTCATAAGTAGGATTCGAACCTTGGGTCTCTAAAAAGCGAGCTCAGCGTGTTACCATTACGCTACCTTCCTCGACGTTAAAGCGGTGTCTTCAGCATGTATAGAAATTACATAACAAGTCGCCCACACGACAAGGCATGCACACTTCACCTCATGGAAAGTTAACTCTCTGGAATCATTTACGTGTAACATGTTCTTGCTTGGGATAAAGGAACGATATAAATCGTTCATAAGTACCTAAGAATATCCCTCATGAATTAGTTTGTATAGTGATGCAAAGAACCGAACTGAGAAAGATTTGGTGTCGTGGCCAGACAGAAGGTAGCCACTGCCAGAGCGCATGCGCATAGAATATAACGGGCGTAGTTTTCAGTCGCAGCAAAATGTTATACCGTGGGTAACAGTAATGCTGTTGCTGCCAACGAAATATTTCGTGGCAGCCAATAAAAGTTTTTTCAATAAACAAATATGTTAGTGAGAACTAAAGAGCTTTAATACTTGTTAATATACGTGTTATTGGGTACGACAATCTGTTTTTTACCAATAAAAAAATTTCGCCTTGGAAAGCGGTGCGTTTTCCCTTTGGTGTAATTTTTCAAACTCTTTAAAATTTTCTTTGGACAAGGTGGAGGAATATCCTGGAAGTAGAAATTTAGCAGGGCTTCAGAAAAGTTGGAAATAAATCGTGAATTGACTATACTTTNGGAGGAATATCCTGGAAGTAGAAATTTAGCAGGGCTTCAGAAAAGTTGGAAATAAATCGTGAATTGACTATACTTTGTATCGCCTTGAGAGAGGGCTGGAAATCCGCGAATTTATTCGAGAACAATTAATTCTTCGAAAACTTTTACTGAAATTATATTACAACTAAATTTACACAAATACCTGCAAAATATTATCCAGACTCATAAACTTATATTATAAGGNCTGAAATTATATTACAACTAAATTTACACAAATACCTGCAAAATATTATCCAGACTCATAAACTTATATTATAAGGATATGCAAATGAAAATCCGTGCTTCCATCTTCACATTTAGTAGAGAGATACTTTTAGAAGTATTTCCACAAGATTTTCTCAATCAACAGCAGGCATTTTATTTGTTGTAATTCACAAGGGTCGTTCACTCTTCTGAAATCGTCTTTGGCAGACACGAGCAACTTCTACTGGACCGTGTGAATGCCCTCACTAACTACTACATTATTTCCGCGAGCGGGTAAATTTTAATGGCTTAAGTTTCTGGACCTGTGAAATTAAGTTTTACTCTAACTGGGTCAACCCGTAAGGTGTTATTTTAAAACTTTAGGTATTTGGAACATATTTATTTAAGTGAATTACATTAATTGATTAAACAAAGTAATATTTATGGTATGGTTTTCGAAATTTAAGTATTTATCTTAACTAGCTTCGATCTCAAAAAGCTATAAAATTAATATGTTTGTCGAAAGGACAGTTATAATTAAATAAAGCTTCAGACAAAGAAAAAGTTACAGTTTATCATTTGAGTGGATATACGGCACGTGAACAATTGGTTAAATACACACCGGTAAAATCAATCGAATAAACATCAAACAGGGCACACATGAATTCGTGTGAGTATTCATCTGTTCAGTTTTTGTTTGAAAAACGATCCCGACCAAATAACCGGTGCGTTTNCACATGAATTCGTGTGAGTATTCATCTGTTCAGTTTTTGTTTGAAAAACGATCCCGACCAAATAACCGGTGCGTTTAATCACTAACATTTATGTACCATGTATTCTCTAATTATGTGGGCACATAAACCTACTTCAATGACACTCAGCATTTTGCTTGCATTTTGTTGCAATTACAGCAATACTTTGTGGGAACAATTTAATTTTTAATACAGCTGTACACGCGTAAGCAAACTTACATTTCGTGGAATTCACCTATTTCATATTTAAGGAATAATCAATATGTTTTGCTATTTTTACCATAGAAAGATGTTCCATGTTCCATTAGGAGTGGTACAAGACAATGTGCTATTAAATTATTTTTCAGTTTTGACAAGTCGTTTCCATTTAATTGCAGTGGGTACAGCATGCATAACACGGTGGAAGGTTAACACTAAATGTAGCTGGCTGGCATAATCGGGTCAAGATCATTGAGCTTTCTACTCCTCTTTGACATGTATGTGTAATGCCAATATCATTGAGCACGCAGCACGTTGTTCACTGTTGCAAGACAATGGCTGAACACAAGTACAAGGCACAAAAAAAATTACGTGATTGCAACACTTGAACTCAGAAATTCATATCTGACCTAACGGTTTATATAACGGCCGCGGTATTTTGACCATGTAAAGGTAGCATAATCATAAGTCTATCCGAGATAGTTAATATTTCGACCGACCATTCATACAAGTTCATACACTTGTGTACATAGTTGGACGAAATATTGGCTGTCTCGGATTAGCTTATTAATACTTAGCATTTGGAATTTAAGTTGAAATGCTTACATTTGTTTCCAGGTTAAATTTGCATAAATTATCATGATTCCTGTATTATGCTTTCACGTACTCCAATCATTCGTTTCTGTAATATGCCTTCCTTTACACATTCTTTATTTCTATATCCAGCTGCGAGCTTCTAAAATCACAGGAAAATAATATATAGCGCTTAGGCGCGTTTATTCACGCAGAAATTATTTCATTCATTATATTTTGAGATATAGTCTATTCACTGTTTATTCGCATTTTTTAAATCAAATCTTTGACAAATTATTCCATGTTTTTGGTTGTTTCCTTAATTCGCCATGTATCACAAGCATATTGTAATTGTGTTAAAAAAAAGTATCTTATATATAGTTAAGTTAAACTTNCACATGAATTCGTGTGAGTATTCATCTGTTCAGTTTTTGTTTGAAAAACGATCCCGACCAAATAACCGGTGCGTTTCATCACTAACATTTATGTACCATGTATTCTCTAATTATGTGGGCACATAAACCTACTTCAATGACACTCAGCATTTTGCTTGCATTTTGTTGCAATTACAGCAAGNTTTTGCTTGCATTTTGTTGCAATTACAGCAAGACTTTGTGGGAACAATTTAATTTTTAATACAGCTGTACACGCGTAAGCAAACTTACATTTCGTGGAATTCACTTATTTCATATTTAAGGAATAATCAATATGTTTTGCTATTTTTACCATAGAAAGATGTTCCATGTTCCATTAGGAGTGGTACAAGACAATGTGCTATTAAATTATTTTTCAGTTTTGACAAGTCGTTTCCATTCAATTGCAGTGGGTACAGCTTGCATAACACGGTGGAAGGTTAACACTAAATGTAGCTGGCTGGCATAATCGGGCCAAGATCATTGAGCTTTCTACTCCTCTTTGACATGTATGTTTAATGCCAATATCATTGAGCACGCAGCACGTTGTTCACTGTTGCAAGACAATGGCTGAACACAAGTACAAGGCACAAAAAAAATTACGTGATTGCAACACTTGAACTCAGAAATTCATATCTGACCTAACGGTTTATATAACGGCCGCGGTATTTTGACCATGTAAAGGTAGCATAATCATAAGTCTATCCGAGATAGTTAATATTTCGACCGACCATTCATACAAGTTCATACACTTGTGTACATAGTTGGACGAAATATTGGCTGTCTCGGATTAGCTTATTAATACTTAGCATTTGGAATTTAAGTTGAAATGCTTACATTTGTTTCCAGGTTAAATTTGCATAAATGATCATGATTCCTGTATTATGCTTTCACGTACTGCAATCATTCGTTTCTGTAATATGCCTTCCTTTACACATTCTTTATTTCTATATCCAGCTGCGAGCTTCTAAAATCACAGGAAAATAATATATAGCGCTTAGGCACGTTTATTCACGCAGAAATTATTTCATTCATTATATTTTGAGATATAGTCTATTCACTGTTTATTCGCATTTTTTAAATCAAATCTTTGACAAATTATTCCATGTATAACGTTTTTGGTTGTTTCTTTAATTCGCCATGTATCACAAGCATATTGTAATTGTGTTAAAAAAAAGTATCTTATATATAGTTAAGTTAAACTTTTAATTACATTTTACTTATAAATTAAAATATTTCAACTATAATTAATATGAATATAACCAGAGATAAAAAATGGTGAGTAGGCAGTGCCTAGTAAAAAATAGTGTTTAAGCAAGATATCATTAAATTGAGTGCGCACGATTACAGTACGTGTCAGTTTGAGGTAATTATATAGAATGGTAAAGCTTTGTTTGCACAAGGTGGATGAATATTCTGGTAAGATTGAAAGTAACCGTTGATGGACTATATACACTTCAATCCATAGAGTACTTAAGAAAACGGAACTGCAGCCGCACATGATGGTAAAATTGCGTCACTGGCTACCAANCAGTACGTGTCAGTTTGAGGTAATTATATAGAATGGTAAAGCTTTGTTTGCACAAGGTGGATGAATATTCTGGTAAAATTGAAAGTAACCGTTGATGGACTATGTACTCTTCAATCCATAGAGTACTTAAGAAAACGGAACTGCAGCCGCACATGATGGTAAAATTGCGTCACTGGCTACCAACATATGGGAACGCCATTCGGCAATCAGTCCCAGGTAACCTATACGCCAGCTGGCAGCAAGGGACGCTTCGTAGCATGTAGTAGTAGCCAATTAGACAAAACATTTGTTTCTAGAGCCTCGCGCAACCGATCAGAGGATGGGTACTCTCACAAAGGAACAGCTACGCCATTTCGTCTCTGTCTACTCCTCTTCTCTTTACCTACATCAAAGGAACCGCCATTCCATTTCACTTCTTTATCCTTACCTGTTCTGTGCTTAGATTTTTTTATATAGTCCATTCACGGTAACTACCAACTTTTTTGAAGCCCTGCTGAAGTTCAACTTCCAGGACATTCCTCCACTCCATGCCAACAATTACACCACAGGGACGGCGCACAGCATTCGCGCGCACTCAGTGTAATAATCTTTTGCATAAGAACTATTTATTACTAGACAATACCAATACACCTATTTTCTCTTTGTTTCTAATCATACTAACTATAAGTGAATTATTATAATGTGTAGATAAAAATAAACACAATTTAAACAAATCCAAAAACAATGTACTTTAATGTTAACAAAAGTGTAAAACGCTTGTGATAGATGACAAATTTAAGAAAAAAAACCAAACATATCATATAAGGTATGATTTTTCAAAAGTTTAACTCAAAAAGTGACAGGAATCCGCGAAGATACTATATCTTATTTTGATTACTGGACCATAGCTCTTAAGACAAACCCTGAATGTATTTCAACAGGAAAAAAAACAGCAGCGAAGTTAACTATTCATGTTAAAATCTGTACTCGAAATGGAAATTTTTTCAGATTGAGAAGGGAGGCAGTGAACAGACGATATAACCTCGAGTATACACAGTGATGCAAAGATTTCTCTTGTGCCTAATAGTTCGAGAAATTTCTGGGAAAATAAACCTGTATATTGTATTACGCTCCCGTTACAGAAAATAATTCCTTCATATAGTATAATTGCTTGAAATTTGATTCTTCCAAGGAAAATTTTAATATGTTGTGAATTATCACACAATTAATGATTTCACTAACAGAAACAAAATAAAAATTTTATTTGACTTAAGAAGCAATGCACAGACATTGCTTCTTTTGTATAGCACGCCATTAGAGGCACTTTCAGAAAGGCCACAGACGATTATGGTATTTATCACGAACGCAGTCCAAAAAAGTTAATTCAAAGGGAACAATTGCGTTCACATAACCGTAGCCGAACCATAGGTATGTTAGAGAATCTTTAACAATTGTAGATTGATTATTTTGAAAAGTGGTTCTAGTAGGGACCTGTTATATTTCTTCCATAATGGCTAGTTCAGTGACCCGAACCTAGTCTTCACAATGGTGTAAAATCGAGTACATATTTTTTGTTCGTGGGCTGTCAACACTGAGTCGCCAATTTTACACTTGAGTAGCTACCACAAGATTGGGTTCTTGTTTACTTGAAAACGTGTGTGTGTGTTTTTTTTTACATAAATTAACTACAAGGGCGAGTTAAAAAAGTAGCGTCCGAACAGGAACTGGAAAAATTGGCAATTCCGAAGGCAGCTTAAAATTGAAAAAGCTAGTACACTTCTGTTTTTTTTTTTTTTTCAAACAGATAACGTTAATTGTACACGCCTGGAAGACTCTTGGTTAATCACAAATCTGCATGAAAAATAGGACCAAATCCGACAATACTTAGTTTAAGGTAAAACAGGTTCTCACTGAGACAGAGCAAATAGACCTTCACCTGACATCCTAGTCTACAGATGAGTGTGATGTCTAACTTACACGTCATTATCAAATTAATAAATTACTTTAAACTGATTCATATATTTTGAAGTATTAGATTTATTGNTTAGATTTATTGAAAAAAATATTTAAATGCATTTAACTATCACATATAGTAATAGTTGATACAGTTTGTAGTTACCAATTTTAAAATGATTAATTTTTGATAAAAATTAGGACATATAACACAAAATCAGTTAAAATGTCAAAGTTATTTCTAAGAAATTAATGTTATCCAAAACTATTTGTCATTGAAATTTGAATTTCTTGAAGAGAAAAACTTTGTTTTAACAGGAGTTTTAAAGAAGGTGCAATTCAATTAAAGATAAGAATTCTTCAACATTTTTGACGGAGTTATACATAGTTACATTTTATAAATGTTTAAACATACTGGTTTTCCTTAAGTACTGATTTTGTAGATTCTATTAGTTATTAATTAGGAAAACCGTCAACTTTTATTTATTCGAGAATTAAACATTGTATAAAATATTGCTTTATATAATGTATTTGTTAATTTTAATGTATATTAGATACCAGGAACTCCATAGCAATTATTTAAATGTTCAAATTCTGTTCTTTATTTGAAACTTCGGGAATTTATGCAGTGTGAGACCTTTCCATATAGCCCTTAACATTCTCGTGCTTCATGTCTAAGCTGTCCTTAACCTCGCCTTCTGGAAGGGTTCCCAACCTTCCCGGAATGCCCGGGAGACTCCTGGAATAATGTTCAACCTCCCGAGCTCCCGGAATGAAATAATTTCTCCGTATTTTCTAAAATAATATTGTCATTAACAAAATATATAAATCGAACCGAAATCGAAACACATCGAATTCATAAGCGCTGCCGTGCCGCCGCCGCCGTCTGGTTTGACGTGTCGCATCGCGCGCGGCCTCACACCTCGTGCCTACCGGCCTACCCCCCGCACCTNCATTAACAAAATATATAAATCGAACCGAAATCGAAACACATCGAATGCATAAGCGCTGCCGTGCCGCCGCCGCCGTCTGGTTTGACGTGTCGCATCGCGCGCGGCCTCACACCTCGTGCCTACCGGCCTACCCCCCGCACCACGTGCCGTTCCCTTGTTTTGTTCAATCAGTCGAATGAGATATTCATGCAGTAATGTGCGTATTTCGTTAACAGATTTTACTGCGGCGAGCGACGAGTGGCATAATAATTCAAATAATCACTAGGTACCCAGTACCTTACTTCATAAAATGTCTCATGATACCTCTGTGGGTGAAAGTAGTAGTACAAAGAAAAAAAAGTACTATTGTTCTTTCAATGACCAGTGGTTAAAACAACATACGTGGTTATTGAAAAAAAGACGAGAGTTCACAGCAAAGTGTAAAATATGTCAGCATTTATTTTCGGTCAAGTTTGACGGTTTCGGGGCAGTGAAACATCATGCAGCATCTTCTAAACATTAACCATTTATCACGAATGCCGAAGAAAGTCGAGGTATCACGTCTTTTTTTTCATCTAAAAACAGTAAAGAAGAGGACTTAATTATTGCTGTTGAAGTTACTTCAACTTTTCATGGTATCAAACATCACCATAGTTACAATAGCCAGGATTGTGGACACAAATTAAACGCTGCCATGTTTTCTGGTTCATCGATTGCGAAGAAAGTATCATGCGGCAGAAAAACAGCGAGCAGTATTGCTGAAAATGTTTAAGGGCTGGCACGTCAAGAAAGCTTACTTAATAATTTAAAAACAAGTCAATATTTTTCAGTAGCGAGTGATTCATAAAATAGAAGAAATTTAAAAATGTATCCACTATTAATTAAGTATTTTTCGCCGGACAGTGTCATTCAAACCGGATTATTAGACTTTTACGAAGATTGCCAAGAAGACAGTGAAGCAATAAAAGACCAAATAATAAATATTTTAACTAAAAACAGTCTAGAAGCAAGTCAAATCTCAGCATATTCTGCCGACAATGCTGCTGTCAATTATGGAATATATGTTTCCGTTTATCAAAAGCTTAAAACTTTAAAAACAAATATATTTAAAGTGAATTGCAAGTGTCATATTCTACACAACTGCGTTAAAATATCTTCAAAACCCTGTCAGTTGATGTTGAATTAATTATTTTGAAAGTTTACAGTGAATTTTCTGCTTTTGATAAAAGAAGAAATTAATTGATGTTAAGTTGCTCTGATGCTGAAATTGAGTTCAGAGAAATTTTAAGACATGTGCCAACTCGTTGGTTATCGTTACTTCCTGTCATAGACAGAATTCTATAGCTGTGGCCAGCTTAAATAGGCTATTTCAAGTCGCTAGGTGAAGATAGTTGCTCTGCATTTATATGGCAAATTCTTTGTGCCAGTGATTCAGAAACAAATACAATCTTATGTGTTCTATATTTTATGCAAAATATAATCCAAATCTTTCATAACGCCATTAAATTACTGAAAGCCGACAGAGTAACAAGCTCTGAAATGTATGACATAATCATTGATTTGAAAACCAAGCTACAAAACAGACAGACCGATAAATTTTATTGTAAATCTGCCATGNTTATGACATAATCATTGATTTGAAAACCAAGCTACAAAACAGACAGACCGATAAATTTTATTGTAAATCTGCCATGGATTTATTAAAGCAGTTCGATGATCCTCAAAAAACAAAATTTAAAACTGAAGTCAATAAGTNCCATGGATTTATTAAAGCAGTTCGATGATCCTCAAAAAACAAAATTTAAAACTGAAGTCAATAAGTTTTTCACGTGCTGTTTAAATTATTTACAAAAATGGTATAACTTTGAAGACCCGGAATACCAAGCAATGAAAATTTTATCACTGAAAGAACCGATTACATGGGAAGGAATTATCAGACTGCAAGAACTTTTAAAAATTCATTAAGATACTGACAAACTATACGTCGAAGTTGGAATTCTCCGTGAAATGCAACCACATCTCATTGAAGAGAATCGAGTTGATTTACGCTGGGTTGACTTCTTTGCGAAATCAAATGAAAGAAATTCCTGTCCAGAATTGAAGAAGCTTGTTACGTTTGTTCTTTCCATTCCTGTCTCTAATGCTTCTTGTGAACGCGTATTCAGTATGATGGAACAAGTGTGGAGCTAGGAAAGAAACAGAATGAACATATCTTTTGTAAAAGCTGAGTTACAAATATTACAAAATTTTAATTTTTCTTGTAAAACTTTTTATGATTATGTACTAAAAAACCGACAAATATTATATGCTTCTCGAAAGCAATGTAAATATAAATTTAAAAATATAAATTAACTAATATTAGCGAATTTAATTCCATACCCCCCCTCCCCCCTGATCTTTTCAAATCTCCCGGGTGGGTTCCTTCAAAAGTTGGCAACCCTATCTTCTGGTCATCACCACTCGGCACTATCCTCTGTATTGCGTGTGGCGTTGTTTGTGGACTCAATATGAGCATATGGAATTACAACCATTTGGCACACTTCCCATCAATTCGTGATATTGGTTTGTTTCTGCTTGTCGGACATAAAAAACTGCATGTTTCTGCTTTCTTTCCCCAAAGGTTTGCGCTGCTGGGTATCTCATCGATGTTAGATATCAACACATATCGCCGCTGTAAGAAGGGGCCCGGGCAACTCACTAGTTAGTTCAGCGGGTTCGAGTGCCATCCTGCTGCATTGAGAAAATTGTTGACCACTTCTGCGGTATTTCTCGACTCATCTAGAGCTCTTCCAACGTTTTTAATCGCATGTGTATTTTTATTTCTGGGTATTAAAATTACCTTGTCTGTCAATATCGTTATTTCTGCTATGAGTAGCACCACTTTTGTTTTACTGGGTTAACTAAAGATCTGTCTAGATTTCTTATAAACCCTGCACCTTTACCCTTTCTGGATTTGGGGAAGTAAGAGTTTTCATTTCCTTTTCCTGTTAATTCCCTCTCCCTTTGTTTGGCCTTTGGCTTGTTGTCGATGCAACGTAATGTTTCCACCTCTTTGAGTTTATACTATTGCATCTACATGCAGGTAGTTTGGAGTAGTGGTGTGGTCCGGTTAACCTGCCATCCATCCAGTACCCCAAATTTCCTGGAATCTATTGTACTTTATATCTATGCGATTATACAGCAGAAATAACTACTTGTATAATTGACTGAAATTATACTTTATGTCAATCCCTCTGTATCTAAATCCAGCGGAGAGGGGGGCCTCTGGAGATATTTTCGATTTCACTCTTCCTGTAGTCAGTCCACTCATGGAAATATACCTGAAAAATTCACGGATTCATTTTGGGACAAGCTAGAATTCGAAACTCGTGTGTTTATAAAACTTCAGCCATTGGTCCACACCGTGTTTGACACCTCCTGGAGAAGGCTGGCGCAACCGTCACCTTCTACTGTGACAGCAGACAACCAATGTGTGGTTGATATCGGCATATTTGTACATAGGACTGGAGAGTCTAGCCCGCAGGTCTTTGAACTCGCGAATTTTTCAGGTCTCTACTCATGGGCATTGTCTAATTCTTGTTCCGTTTCCATTGCTATTGTCTGCATAATATCTGATTAATTTCTCTGTTATCTCGCCTTGGTATTTTTTCTAAATGTGCTTTGTTTTGAAAGCGATATTGCGAAAGGTAGCTGAGACACGCATAAAATATTTAACATGTAAAACCCTATCCTTTCGCTCGGTCTGTCCTGCACTAGGTAGCGCACTTATGGGTGTTGGATACGAAAAAATTATTAATTTTATATTTGTACCAAACATTGTTCAACGTGTGTGCATCGTATCTGATGACATTTCCCTCGAATAAAAAAAATTTCACTTATATTTTTTTGAATAGTTTGACGCCAATTACAATTTTTTTTTCTATTTTGCTGCAGCCATAATAACTTATACTTATTAAGTTGTGCAAATTAAAATAATAGCAACGTTAATTGATGCTGAGGGTTATAGCGTGACACATATGTAATCGCCAAATAACCGGTAATATATATGGGAAAATATGTTAAAAATAAAGACATTTTTACAGTTTTGTAGCATTGTTTTAAAAAGACATGAACTGTTACCTTGTGATTACATATATCTCAAGCGTCAGCACACGGCATTAGTTTGAGTTGTAATTTTTTTTCAATTGTACATCATAATTAGAATTTGTTATTATAGCGGCAACAAAACAGAACAAGTTTGGGTTTGACATCAAATCATTAAAAAAATATATGAAGTGTGAAATTGTTTTATTCGAGGAAAATGTCAGCACATACAATGCGTACAAGTTGAACAATGCTTGGAAGGCGTACAGTTATAAAATAATTAATTTTTTGTATCTAACGCCCCTTTTCCCGGTGATGTGTCCAGGACGGGCGAAGCGGCGCTATTGTTCGCCGATGGCGGATTGCGGAAGTGCGGGAGAGGGGGCGATCGTAAACCCCGTGGAGTTGTGCGGCCACTTCGTCGCTGGGGAAAGACTCCAAAGGCCGCTTTCTGAGGACAACTGGTGGGGTGGGTGTGTCCGCAACTCCCACGTGTAACATGAACAAGCCGATTCGTGTGGGAATATTATTTAAAACCCGTAGTGCTGTCGACGTAGTATATCACGTCGTCTGAATTTAACTGAGTTGCACGAAGTTTGTCGTAACGTTACAACGTCCGCATTCTTTAAGACACGGGCGAAAAAAAAACGTTAGCCAGCATGTTCCAAAAGGTTATCTGTATTGGGACACGTTCGATTCGACGTTGTATTAGTCGAGAGCCGGCCAGCAACGAACGTTCTTCGGTATAGTAAGCGTGCACTGCGTTGAACCAACAGAGCAGTTGTACATGGGAAGACCGACACCAGAATAGCTGATCGCCATGCAGNTTATATCTATGCGATTATACAGCAGAAATAACTACTTGTATAATTGACTGAAATTATACTTTATGTCAATCCCTCTCTATCTAAATCCAGTGGAGAGGAGGGCCTCTGGAGATATTTTCGATTTCACTCTTCCTGTAGTCAGTCCACTCATGGAAAGATACCTGAAAAATTCACGGATTCATTTTGGGACAAGCTAGAATTCGAAACTCGTGTGTTTATAAAACTTCTACCATTGGTCCACACCGTGTTTGACACCTCCTGGAGAAGGCTGGCGCAACCGTCACCTTCTACTGTGACAGCAGACAACCAATGTGTGGTTGATATCGGCATATTTGTACATAGGACTGGAGAGTCTAGCCCGCAGGTCTTAGAACTCGCGAATTTTTCAGGTCTCTACTCATGGGCATTGTCTAATTCTTGTTCCGTTTCCATTGCTATTGTCTGCATAATATCTGATTAATTTCTCTGTTATCTCGCCTTGGTATTTTTTCTAAATGTGCTTTGTTTTGAAAGCGATATTGCGAAAGGTAGCTGAGACACGCATAAAATATTTAACATGTAAAACCCTATCCTTTCGCTCGGTCTGTCCTGCACTAGGTAGCGCACTTATGGGTGTTGGATACGAAAAAATTATTAATTTTATATTTGTACCAAACATTGTTCAACGTGTGTGCATCGTATCTGATGACATTTCCCTCGAATAAAAAAAATTTCACTTATATTTTTTTGAATAGTTTGACGCCAATTACAATTTTTTTTTCTATTTTGCTGCAGCCATAATAACTTATACTTATTAAGTTGTGCAAATTAAAATAATAGCAACGTTNTTTTTTTTTCTATTTTGCTGCAGCCATAATAACTTATACTTATTAAGTTGTGCAAATTAAAATAATAGCAACGTTATTTGATGCTGAGGGTTATAGCGTGACACATATGTAATCGCCAAATAACAGGTAATATATATGGGAAAATATGTTAAAAATAAAGACATTTTTACAGTTTCGTAGCATTGTTTTAAAAAGACATGAACTGTTACCTTGTGATTACATATATCTCAAGCGTCAGCACACGGCATTAGTTTGAGTTGTAAATTTTTTTCATTGGACATCATAATTAGAATTTGTTATTATAGCGGCAACAAAACAGAACAAGTTTGGGTTTGACATCAAATCATTAAAAAAATATATGAAGTGTGAAATTGTTTTATTCGAGGAAAATGTCAGCACATACAATGCGTACAAGTTGAACAATGCTTGGAAGGCGTACAGTTATAAAATAATTAATTTTTTGTATCTAACGCCCCTTTTCCCGGTGATGTGTCCAGGACGGGCGAAGCGGCGCTATTGTTCGCCGATGGCGGATTGCGGAAGTGCGGGAGAGGGGGCGATCGTAAACCCCGTGGAGTTGTGCGGCCACTTCGTCGCTGGGGAAAGACTCCAAGAGGCCGCTTTCTGAGGACAACTGGTGGGGTGGGTGTGTCCGCAACTCCCACGTGTAACATGAACAAGCCGATTCGTGTGGGAATATTATTTAAAACCCGTAGTGCTGTCGACGTAGTATATCACGTCGTCTGAATTTAACTGAGTTGCACGAAGTTTGTCGTAACGTTACAACGTCCGCATTCTTTAAGACACGGGCGAAAAAAAAACGTTAGCCAGCATGTTCCAAAAGGTTATCTGTATTGGGACACGTTCGATTCGACGTTGCATTAGTCGAGAGCCGGCCAGCAACGAACGTTCTTCGGTATAGTAAGCGTGCACTGCGTTGAACCAACAGAGCAGTTGTACATGGGAAGACCGACACCAGAATAGCTGATCGCCATGCAGCTGTGATTATATGCGGCCCACTTCTAACATATCTTAACTGTCATTAAATCTGCACCACACTCAGAGTGTTAAAATAACTCCTTTAGATGGTTCTGCGAGCAGAAAATATATAGATAGTATATAATTTTGTGAAAGTGGGGCCACATCGGTGTTGTAGTCAGACTACTCACCTCCCACTAAGACAAACCAGGTTCGATTTCCAGCGGTATTACCCAGATTTACGCGTGTGGGAAAGGTGGTGGGCGTTGCTGTTGGACGACGGTTTTTTTGGGAGCCATCCCGTTTCCACTCGCTTTTGCACTCCGTTGCTCCTTCTTCCCTTNTGCTGTTGGACGACGGTTTTTTTGGGAGCCATCCCGTTTCCACTCGCTTTTGCACTCCGTTGCTCCTTCTTCCCTTTCACTTCCCCCTCACCAACTCTCAAGACCTCGCTGTGAAGCACCAACCATCATCCATGATAAAACCATAGATAACGTCAAATTTTACATTTAAAAATGGCAAAAGTTACAGTTATAGAAGTTGGCTANATCCATGATAAAACCATAGATAACGTCAAATTTTACATTTAAAAATGGCAAAAGTTACAGTTATAGAAGTTGGCTAGTGAAGTTTTCGTCAACACATAACAACGAAGTCTTGAGAGCCAGTCAGGGCAAAATGAAAGTGAGGATGGAACAGAGGTGGGATACAAAAGCCAGGGGAATGAATGTTTACCGAGAAAACCCGCATGGCAAACAATTNGGGCAAAATGAAAGTGAGGATGGAACAGAGGTGGGATACAAAAGCCAGGGGAATGAATGTTTACCGAGAAAACCCGCATGGCAAACAATAAAGTTCACCCCGTTTCTTATATGTGAAATTCTTGGTGACCCCGGCAGGAATTGAACCCCATTCGCCTTGATGGGAGACGTTTAGTCTGATCATTACACCACCGTGGCCGCTAACAATCATAAAAACTCGATACAGTAGCAGTTTTAACGAATATCGTTTGGGCATTTGTGGGGACATTTTGCATTACTAAAGTTTTGCTGCAGTTCTCATTGTGTCGAAAATAACAGTTACAAAGAATAAGTTGTTTCTCCGAGGCGAGATTACAAATTTGCGATAATTATCAAACATGGCCATTTGCAGAGTCTGGAATTTTGCTCTTTCAAACCATCATATATATTTGCCATGAAAGAATTTTTGTGGGTAGAAATATAAATCTCTTGGTTATTTGAAGTTCTTGTTCAGTATTGGATTTTGTGAAATAAGAGGAATAAATTAATTCTAAAATATGATCGATATATATTAGAGAGGGTTTTGACATTTTGCTAAATAACAGAATATTTTTTACGTTATAGTTTACCGTAATAAAAATACAATAAGTGAAATATTAAAAAAAATGTGTTTTTTTTTGTGAATTNTTTTGCATGAATTTTTTTTAAAGTCAAGTATTGCTTGACTAAAAGCGCTGGGAACCATGTTATAGTTGTAGATCATATACAAAAATACAATCGCGGGTTGTATGTGGGAACAAGAGGGTTGTTCCATTCAGCCTCTTTTTTGCTCCTTGGGAGATGTCACACTTGAAGTCAGAGTGACCTGGGTCAAAAACAGTTGCTAACCACTTAAAAGCGAATGCAACTCCTTTAGGTGCTTTCGTGTAGAAAAAGCAGAATGGAGAACATGGCAGACGCCTTTTAGCAATCATAATTTTTTTTACGAATTAATTCTTCCACGATGTATGTTAAATTAAAATACGTTTCATCATCCATATCATCTTAAATTCGTTGCATAATCACTCCGAAGATAAGTTCAAAGGATACAATGAAGATGGGGAAGCAGTGAAGTCTGTCAAAATCTACCCAGCAGGCGATTTGCTCTTTCAACCCCTACCAAAGAGGGGCGGAGCAAAAAGGGCACAACATAAATGCCCCAGAGGCATTTTGATCTGACGAACGAAACGCCCGTCACCACAGTGCTTCCGGTTAATGGAGCGCGAAAGAGACGAAAAGTCAGAAAGAGCCGCCGAATGGAACAAACTTAAATAGCTCAGCGTTGAATTTCCTGTATTAAATGTATATCGAGATTGATTCGCAGCTTCCCTCGGGCTCACGCCTCACCACAGAACATGCAAGCGTACAGAAGCTAAATATCCGGGAGTATTCCCGCCACTCCGGTACGAAGACAGGCAACATTACTACAGAATATTTAAGTACAGCCTAATATGTATTATTGCTGTATTACACTCTGTGTGGAAGGCAGCACATTTAGTGGCGTAGTCAGCAAAATTATTATTTTATTGTCTTACCCATTTGAAGGAAAGTTGCCTGCGTACAATACACATTTTTAAAATAATAATATTTTCTGAAGTCTGACCTTGTTTTACCTAATCACAGAGTACTTAAGTGCACAGATAGGAAACTTATGGCGCAAATTCTAGCCACACACGCCACCAAATTGGCGTCACCAGCCAGCAACATGTCGGAACGCCGTTCAACGATGCGCGCCTGGTAACTTACTCGCCAAGAGGCCAACCCAACACAAGGCCCAATCGTAGCCAATCAGAGAATGGCTGCGGTCACATCAAAGGAACTACCACGCTATTTAGCCTCTGTGTACTTACTTACTGTGTAGTCTTGTTAAGAACAGAGTACATGACAATGTGTTGAAGTACACAAAATAAATTTTCGGTTCTCAGCTATAAAGGAAAACGAGGGGCCGAGTCATTTTGCTGAATACAGGTGTAGTCCATTCGCGGTTTCTTCACATTTTTTGAACCAAATATTTGAAAGATAACCCCATACATGGCGCGTTTGGTCGTTTCCTAAATATGTTATGTATCACAAGCGTTTTATACTTCCATTAACATGACATAATTTTATTTTTTGTGTTATTTCATCTATAAATGATCATATTTAATTTATAATTCATATGAGTATAAACAGGGACAAAATAGGTGTGTTGGTAATGCCAAGTAATAAATAGTTTTTGTGCGACTTATTATTACACTGAGTGCACACGAGTACGGCGAGTTGTCCCTTTGGTGTAATTTTCTATACTATGTTAAGCTTTGNAGCTAAATATCCGGGAGTATTCCCGCCACTCCGGTACGAAGACAGGCAACATTACTACAGAATATTTAAGTACAGCTTAATATTTATTATTGCTGTATTACACTCTGTGTGGAAGGCAGCACATTTAGTGGCGTAGTCAGCAAAATTATTATATTATTGTCTTACCCATTTGAAGGAAAGTTGCCTGCGTACAATACACATTTTTAAAATAATAATATTTTCTGAAGTCTGACCTTGTTTTACCTAATCACAGAGTACTTAAGTGCACAGATAGGAAACTTATGGCGCAAATTCTAGCCACACACGCCACCAAATTGGCGTCACCAGCCAGCAACATGTCGGAACGCCGTTCAACGATGCACGCCTGGTAACTTACTCGCCAAGAGGCCAACCCAACACAAGGCCCATTCGCAGCCAATCAGAGAATGGCTGCGGTANAAGGCCCAATCGTAGCCAATCAGAGAATGGCTGCGGTAACATCAAAGGAACTACCACGCTATTTAGCCTCTGTGTACTTACTTACTGTGTAGTCTTGTTAAGAACAGAGTACATGGCAATGTGTTGAAGTACGCAAAATAAATTGTCCGTTCTCAGGTATAAAGGAAAACGAGGTGCCGAGTCATTTAGCTGAATACAGGTGTAGTCCATTCGCGGTTTCTTCACATTTTTTGAACCAAATCTTTGAAAGATAACCCCATACATGGCGCGTTTGGACGTTTCCTAAATATGTTATGTATCTCAAGCGTTTTATACTTCCATTAACATGATATAATTTTATTTTTTGTGTTATTTCATCTATAAATGATCATATTTAATTTATAATTCATATGAGTATAAACAGGGACAAAATAGGTGTGTTGGTAATGCCAAGTAATAAATAGTTTTTATGCAACATATTATTACACTGAGTGCACACGAGTACGGCGAGTTGTCCCTTTGGTGTAATTTTCTATACTATGTTAAGCTTTGTTTAAATGAGGCGGAGGAATATCCTGGCAGTATAACTCTAGCAGGGCTTCAGAAAAGTTGGAAGTAACCATGAGTGGACTATATAACATCATGCCGAAAATTTAACGCATTAATTTTTTTGTTTGTACTGCACACTGCGAAACTCAATGACCAATGATCTTACCTGTGGGCAAATAATTCGCATTTGGATGGTAACAGACGTCTTACTGGTCTAGGACACAATTAGTTCATATACTGAAGCCGAATATATAGCCTGCATTCACTGGCTGCGACAATGAAACAAGTGTTGTGTTGACTTAAGTACAGCACGAATAATAATTTTTGTTTGCTGTTTCTGAAACCGCAAATTAAAGTGGGTCTAAAAGGGTTAAGGTTTTTTTCATTGGAAGCAGGTTCGGTGTAGTACAGAAGCTTGTTTGTACGTCGTACAGGAAGGCCGCGTTATTCTCTCATATTGACTTTATCGAACCGCTTCTTCCTGCTCTCTATGGGGTGAAGATAACGCACGTTCCTATGTAATTGTTGACTCGCGGTGNGAAGCAGGTTCGGTGTAGTACAGAAGCTTGTTTGTACGTCGTACAGGAAGGCCGCGTTATTCTCTCATATTGACTTATCGAACCGCTTCTTCCTGCTCTCTATGGGGTGAAGATAACGCACGTTCCTATGTAATTGTTGACTCGCGGTGNCTTATCGAACCGCTTCTTCCTGCTCTCTATGGGGTGAAGATAACGCACGTTCCTATGTAATTGTTGACTCGCGGTGAGCGTTTATTGCTTCCGTGTGTTTCGACGGTGGCGCAGAGCAAACAGGATTAAATGTTTAATGATACGTACCCACAGCCAAGTTGTTTCTTGAGGATATCTGATGATGCACATGGAAGCCAACAAACCACACGCAACAAGATCACTACTACGTGAAATTGTTCAGACACTAGTATCACAGGAAACTTGACTCTTTCAGACCCACTTTTACTCTTTCAGACAGATAAATATATGTAACTTTAACACGTTCAGGCAACTTGTCCACAGTCGTTGACACGTTGCATGTGAATGATACTTATAACAGGTACTGTACGCAGCAGGGCATCAGTGGCCAATACTTTGAGAGTCTTCCTCACGACTAATCTGATTTCTGGAATTTTCTACGCCTCTTAACGCGAGTGGTTAGTGCCAATATCATGGAGCAAGCAGCACGTTGTTCACTGGATGCAAGAAAAATGCTGAACACAAGTTCAGCGCACGCCAAAAAATTACGCGATTGCAAAACTTGAAATTAATGTGTAATCTAACGACTTAAGCATTGCAGCAACAAATGCTTTGCCTGGTACTTCATAATTACCAACATAACGCTCTGAGATACGTCTTCTGGTCAACAGAAATGTGTATTGTATGTTAGTGGCAGCAGTTGTTTCTGAGTCTACGAAATATAGTCTGAACAATTAATGATATCTCCCATCACTACATGGGTCTGCAAAATTCGCTTTATTTTGTAGCTGCAGACTAAATTCACAGATAATGTATTTTCGCTTGACTTCTGCCATTGGCCAACAATCTGTGTGACACGTCCCAAGGACACTGTCAACCAGTACTAAAGTCTCAATGGTTGGGGAACCAATCTACAGTGAAGCTGTCACGCAGGTAAACGACGTCGTATAGTTGACAGTAGCCACTGACCTCACGAATTGTTCTGAAGGAGGCATAGGGCAGTGGCGTTTAGCGTGTTATTAAATATCAACGCGAATTTGGCACATTTCTCTACTTATCACGTGAGAGACTTATCTTCATTGGATGCTGTTTTCTGCTGTGTAGAGTGTACATCGTTACATATACGTCCTGTGCAACGTCTCATACGTAGAATACAATGCCTCAGATGATACATTTATGGCTTTAGGTGTTTAAAAAAAGGATTTATTTTGGTGAGTGCTGCATTTAAGTTACAAGTACATAGTACGTTGGCACAACCAATGGACTGTAGGCTTCATGTTCGACTACAGTAATATGTACCATTCGTTATCCTGCAAATGTAGCACGGTTTACGAATCAGTTACCCGCAAGGAAGATCATTGGGCTTTGAGGCTCAAAGTGTACAGTACAGGTCAGAAATAACATTCATGCGAGTCATGCGCACAATTGTGTACATTAGGTCTGAACGAGGTAGGAACACAGAGGTGAAACAACCGCTTATATCGCGAACTCCAGCAGCACGAGCCGGCACAACAGCGTCGTTTGCCAGCCAACTGTTGGATCACTGTTCGCCAGTCAGCGCCTTGTAACCTACCCGCCAGCTGACGGCCCAGCCAGTAGGGAACCTTTCACAGCATTCAGCAGCCAATAAGTCACGAGTACCGTTCCTAGAGCCTCGCGCAGCCAATCAGGGGAATGGGTACGCCCATTATCAGCGGAACCACTCCACCGTTTCACTTCTTCGCTCTTTTCTCCTCTGTGACTAAGCTCTGAAATGGCTAGGGCCACAATATTTTCGCGAGAAAAGTCCACTGTTAGTTGCACTGGAAAACACGTTAACTGAGAAACCATTTCGTCGTTGGATGATTTGAACTCTCGCGCGTTTGAGGTGTCTGCCAGCCAATCACGAAAGTTCAGTGCCGGAATAACTTAATTCCGATAGACCCAGTCAAATAGAGAATGTGTTCTTACACAGACACCCGGCCTAAAGCCAAAGGATACCTGCTTGTGTGCACGTAGAATGTCGATGTCTATCTTGCACACACATATTTTTTCCCATAAACAGGTGGCCCTAGCAATGGCATATATGCACGATGGTAATCTTTCATTTAGTTAAATCATGTGTGTTTGGAAATCTCGCCTGTCCAACGCTAAACTTCACGCTAATTCTATATAATAACTCTTGCTTATTTTATCTTGCGTCTTGATTCTACAGTTGAACCATAGTGACCCTTACAAATAAACATCAGCAGCCAATGTAATTTAGAGGCTATANGCGTCTTGATTCTACAGTTGAACCATAGTGACCCTTACAAATAAACATCAGCAGCCAATGTAATTTAGAGGCTATAGTGCTGACGTGTAAATGTTCTCACTGTTATTATTTCAAAGGATTATGCTAGGAAAATAGATACGTATTCGTCCACACGCATTTTTAGTTCCACATAATAAATTCTTGAAATACAGATTCATATAACCAACCAAATGGAGCTACTATGACCTAACAGATGCGAGCATAAATTTAACGTTTGTGTGTGTTACAAGGCGACCGGGTAATTTAGCAGGCTTAAAGCGTTCATAAGGCCGTATTTTGAAATATAATTTCTCGTATGCTAGGCTGCAGGATAATCTCGAGAGTCAGGAAATTTATTTAAAATTCTATGCAAATGCTTGAAAACTCGTTATGAAACACGTTAACTTATTATTGCGTACACAAATATATTTCGCTGGCTTAAACGCGGTGCAAGAAACAAAAAAGAATCGGAGTATTTGCATATCTGTGTAATAAATCGTGTGTACTTATACTAAGTAAAATATATTTCGCGTTTATTTGGGTTTGTGCTCTCTGTACGAGAACGAATGAAAACAGACTGATAAAAAACTCTCGAGCTTAGTGATTTGTTTGCTTAACTCCTCAACGGTATGTATATTCAAGGTTCAGCTATTTGTTTATCATATGCTGACACAGTGAGAAGACATGTTTACCCTTGGTCTGGAACGAGATCATTCGATCCTTGTTTCCATGAGGAGTCCGACAGGACTTGTCTAATAAACTGTAGTTCGATCGCAAGCGTCTATCATCGAGGTAACCAGCAAATGTTTTGCGGTCTCGTCCTATTGGAGTTAGGAAGAAATATCTTAGAAGGCGATAATTAAATACTTAAGAGAATGTTATACATATTCTTAAAATCCTAACTAAGATTAACCCATTTTTACNAGAAGGCGATAATTAAATACTTAAGAGAATGTTATACATATTCTTAAAATCCTAACTAAGATTAACCCATTTTTACATGCCTAAAAACCTAGAAAAAAATATTCTGCAAGAATAATATCTTATAGGATGTACCACGACTAACCACAAAGCGTCGACTTCATACGCAAGAACTTCATAACCTTTGGACATAAAATTTCCCTTATCGCGTTGGTTGTTTGAAAGGACAAAATTGAACTTTTATAAAGTGCCGTTATCGTTCCGCGTTCCCAAACGATGCTCGTTTAAAAAGTTTTCGTTGCACCGAAGTGTAAAAATGTGTTGGAGAGAGTTTCACATTCATCTCCTCGAGAAAAACTTTATAACGAACTCGATTCATGTGCCTCAGCCATTTCACTTAATTCTTTGAAGAGCAGTTTGAAATGTCCTGTAAACATTCCGGTTCGGCAAACTTACGTTCTGATAACAGAAAAATATCTCTGAGAACTGTGATTTGTGTGTTTCGTAAAGGTACGCACGCGAACTAACACACTTAAGCCGTCTTCCGTATCTGCTGGCAGAAATAACTTATGTTTCTTCAGTGGTCGTACGGAGTAATAAGGGGACAGCAATCTTTGTCTACTCCATTCACGGTTACTTCACACTGTTCAGAAGCCCTGCTAAAGTTCTGCTTTTGTAACAAATTACGTATCCTTCCACTACATGTAAACAAAAACCCTGCGATGTGACTTCTAAATTTTAATTTTTTAATACTTTGTTAGATGTTTTAAGAATTCTGCCATATTTCAAAAATCATTACATATGAATATTCACTAGTTTAGGCCTACAACCATATTTAAGCCAGCTTTATGAATTTTACACAATGCCTGTATTGACGATAGTTATTATGGTTATTATTTTACATATTGTCAATATATTTGTGTTATACACAACATAGCATATTACACATAATAAACGTTAACTTTTGCCGCGACCGTGTTTAANTGATAACTGTAATATTTACGTCACCTCTTGTTATTGATATGTGTTGGGTTATTTCGTTAAAAGGACGGCCACAGTTGGAATAAATAATAAAACGAAGGAGCAACCAGTTAAACGAAAAAGACAGTAAATTCAGGCAAGCAATTCGTGTCACTTATTTTTCGTACATAGCAATGACAAACGTAAATGATAATAGTGAGCATGCACACAAATAGGCCTGCCGTAATCTTTACACCACTCATATTTCTTTCCAAAGGCATTATATTTATTTGATTATTCATTTAAAATTTATTGGGACTATGACAAATATTCAAGTCACGGAAACTTAAGCACGTTACACAATTGTGTTTCACAAACACCAGTGGCTAAGTTATAAAGTTGTGATAAATAATACAGACGCGAATTTCAAATAACAAGTAATAAAACAGTTTTGATTAAAAAGTATAAATTTATCACGTCCAATATTGGCAATCATACACACTGACCCAGCGTAACGACTACGACACAGATACAGCAATACCCTTTCACAAGCAGCGGGCACGACACAAGTTACAGAGTTCACGGTGGCTGGGCGGAGACTACTCGCTTCCTAACAAGGGGAACCGGGTTCAAACCCCGGCCGGGCCACTGCCGGATTTTCGCATGTGGGAATTGTACCGGACGATGCAGCTGGTTGGCGTGTTTTCTCGAGGATCCCCTGTTTCCCCCGCCCTTTCATTCTGGCGCTGCTCCATACTCACCTTAATCACCTTGTTGGCTCTCGAGACCTCGCTGTTAAGAGCTACCCAAATCTCCTCACTTACTCACTCACACAAGTTAAAGTATATTTATTATTGCCGTGGAAGCACAGACTTATCACAGCATCGTTACTTGCCTAGGTAGGTTTAAAAAACACCACGTATACAAACTTGATGTAGAAATTTTGAATATTTTTCAAAGGAAGTAAAATTATCACTTCGTTCAACAAAAAGCGACACGCATTTCATGTCTCACCACTTCTGCCAACTTCGGATTTGTAACCGTCCCGCCATCACATATTATTATATGTTATAATAAGTATTCAAACATTAAAATCTCGTTACTTTTTTAAATAATAAATAGACACACGGAAATTTTGCATATTAGTTTCAGGACAAGTTAGACTTCAACCACATGCGCATTTAACTGTCTCATTTTATTGGATCACAGTAAGCCACGACCCCGACGACTTTAAGCCAATAACGAAATTGAAAGTAAAAATTGACCGAATCCCGTGGAGTCTGGTCTGATGTAAAACTGGAGCAAAAGCCAATGAACTACTAACTGAGGCTCGATTGTACAAAGGATTGTGGAGTCTAGCGTGTTGCCGAATGAATCAGCAAAATTGCAAAGTCTCTAATTATATATATTTTTTAAAATTTAAATTTTTCTTTAATAAGTATGAAATATTCTTAAATTGAAACGTGTATAATTTATCTGCTACTACTAGCGCTGCGGAACTTTCACGAGAGAGAGAGAGAGAGAGATAGAGAGAGAAAGAGAGATAGAGAGAGAGAGACAAGCTTAACTCCGCTTATTCAAGTTTCTTCCTCGGACGAAAAAATTAAACATGTAACTAGGGCCTACGCACCGTATTTTGCGCTGATATTTTAACAGTAAGGATAAAATATGTTTCAATTGGTGATACCTAAAAATTTTAATATTTCACAATACAACGTTTAATTTACAAATAGCATAACAAAAAAACTAGTTTAAAACAATCAACTGGGAACTACTTTCGACTAGACGTTGCCAAAACTTCGCCGCTCTCACTGTTCTTAACTCGTATTGAATACGAAATAAATGTTACAAGTTTTAAAAGACACTAGGACAAATTTTCATTAAATCAAAAATGTAATACTTCAAAGATAATCCGAGTGTTAAATATTTGTGGTACAAGTTATTTAAAAAAAAACCAGTGGACATATTACTACTATACACTGTTAGAAAAAATGTCCGCAAAATTACGGAAAGTATCGATTACAAATTATCCAGAAATCTGCTTTAAATTACGGACTCTTCGTTTTTTCATGTAACGTTATCTCCGTAAATTTCACATAAATCTACGTCAATATACGGAACGTGTCCATAAACTTGCAAGATAGTTTTTTTAAGGCTACTTTTTGTAAAAATGGGTAACAAAAAAAAGTTTTACTTTCGTTATGTGGGTGTTTCGGTGTGTATAAAAATGACTTTAAAAATTCCAAAAAAATTGGTTAGCTAGCGGTGTTTGGATTCGGAAAAAACATTTATAAGTCCATTATATTATCCACTCAACTACCACGGTTTTACAAGAAGTAATGTTGTAAATACAGAATTCATATCGAGTGATGCATGTACCTCTCTTGGTTTCTAGTCATGTTAGAGTGTTTGCGAGTGTGTTTTTTATTTCAGGTTTACACACAGGGGTAAAAAAAGTGGTTTATTTTCCTAATGTCACTGTGTATAACAGAGAAATCAAAAAAGCTTAAATATTTTGTCCTGTAGGGGAATTTGTCCACAAATCGAAAAATTAACACTGAACAACTTCGAAACACTCACCCAACACACATTTACCCCAAGTATTTCGTAAATATGGGTTTTACACGTGACGAACGAGACTCTCTTAGTTTCAAGCCGTGTTACAGCGCTTGAATTTAGTTTTATTTGCGGTTTACAAAACAAGGTTACGAAAAAATAGTTTTATTTCGTTATGTACCTGTTCCACTGCGTATACAGAAGATTTTGTCCTGTAGCGGAATTTGAACAATATCAACAAATTGGTACTCCATGAGTTGTTTGCCACTAACCTACTACTACTTTACAAGAAGCAGTTTTGTGAATATGGGATTTTACACACTTCGGATATCATTGGCATTGTTCGGGTCTTAAAATCGAAGTCATTAGAATACGGAAAGCTTTCGTATTTTTTATTTATGGAGCTCATTTCCGTTATTCATCATAACGGAGTGCTTTTCCGTAAATTAGCTCTACATTTTCGTACAGTTTCCGTAAATATTCAGGAATTTCTAACAGTGTAGGGTGATTTTTCAAGGGCTTGTGTCTGAACGTCCGAAGAAACCATAGATGGTTTAATATATTAGGGGAATTCAGAAATGATATTTATTAACACATTCAGCCACAGTGTACACATTTGTGTTCATTACGCACGTGTAGGTAATTTTTGGTCTGTAGTGTACACTGCAAAACTCAATGACCAATAATCTTATCTGTCGGTAAATGATTCCCAAAACCTTCTTTCTGGACTGGTCTATGTCATAATGTGTTCATATTACTGTAACCAAACTTATAGCCTATAGCTCATTGGCTGTAACAACGAAACAAGTGTTGTGTTGACTAAGTACAGCATGCATCATAAATATTTTTTGTTTGCGACACCTGAAACTGAAAATTAAAGTGTGTTTGAAAGCGTTAATCGACTACCATTTTAAGCGTATTCGAAATTATTTGGACGAGTCACTTGTGTGCGGTTTCGAATTAGCTGAATTTTGCTAACCTCTTTAAAACACAGGAATAACTTTATAGAGAAGAAGAAATGGACAGCACAAGTAGGTGCACTTCCTCCACACGAATTATAACCCGTTCACGCCTTGTGTCCATGATGGAGGACATTTTTCACACGAAGGAGATCAGTAGCCGGTGTTTTGAGTGTCTTCCTTGCGAGAGATCTGAATTGTTGAACTTTCTGCTTCTCTCATTTGGAATGGTTAACACTTACATTATGATTTTTCTTCAGTCAGCTACGTCGGTGAATTCAAATTTCCCATTGTACCATATAATCAAGTCCTGACACAATGTGGAAGAATTCATCACCAGAAACTATTAAGTGTTTTATGTTTCCCAGATAACTATGCCTAAAATATCAGCAGTTATTCTCATTATAGGTTTTTTGTGCCATTAATTATATTATTATGATGTTCCTCACGTAATATTAGAGGACGTCGAGCTCACCCTTGAGAAATATTTTGAAAGTGGGAGGGGGGATAAAACACCCGGGACCCATAGAGTCAGCACCTGTTGACACGTTTCAAAAAGAAGCAGTGCGATTTGATCCCGTAATTGCGTTCTGTTCTTAGGCGTCTTCCTGAAGCAACAACCGGATGAGTTTTACGCCATTCAAGGTCGAATGACTAGATAGTTCTTTCCTCGTCCCATGCGCACTCCTAATACAAGAGCGTGCTGCGATATTTCGGGAAAATTGTACTTATTTGTGTTATTATTTTCGAAAATACTTTGACTTCGCTTAACTTTCGAGAATGGGTGGCAAAATTTCTGACACGTCTTAAACTGTCTGCATGAACCCGAATTGTTAAATACTGAGTCAGTCAAGTGGGGGAGTGGTTTCTCGCAGATGAAACTCCAGCAACAAAATGAAACACTCAAATCATTTGAGAGAAGATCATTGGTCTTAACCATTAAAAAAATGATTTATTCCAAGACTAAGTATACTTTGTAATTTCATTAATCGTTGGACCATGACTTGTTTGTCATGGCTTGAAATACTCTGAGCCGATAGTAAACAAGCACCAAAAGGACAGACCAGTCATAGGAAACCAAGTTCAGGTCAGAATAGGATCTTTACTCTAACAGCGGCAAATGAATAAATTGCAGACGGTTGATTATACAGACGTTTGTTCAGCCTCTAGACTACACGTCACTAAACTAGCAAAATTCTCCCGTCTGTAACCGTAACTCACTGCTAGAGACGACGGTTGATTGCGGGAGAGTAAAGTAGACTGTATCCTAGGATTAATCGTACTGTACACGTGATGGACAGTTTTATTTCGTTACTGCCATGCATGTACGAAGCTATTGTCACATTTCAATGATACTCTATAACAGGACGTTTGTGATTACTCTGCCAAGAACTTAGCCGTGCCAAAAATTTCATTACCCAATAATATATATATATATATATATATAAAATTGACTAGCTGACTGACATATCACCTCCCAGCCTCAACCATTAGTCCTAGAAACATGCAATTTTGAGGAAACTTTCATTATGTATGTAGACAGCCACTAAGTAGGTATTTTTCAAAATTCAACCCGTAAAGGGGTGAAATTGGGTTTTAAAGTTTGTATGGAGAAAAATATGTTATATGGTCCTAATTACTCTAAACTTCGTGAAAGTACTACAGTATAAAAAATTAATAACTAAACCAATGGTTAACAGTTTGTTAGAAATAAAACCAATAGTAAAACGGTTCTATTAACTACCATTGTTGACAAACGAAGTATTGTAAAAATTCTAACTTACATGTTTACACGGCCGATTATTAAAAACGACTCGAAACTTAACAGCCACAATTCTGTTATTTTTGGAATTGCACTTCGTTCCACTTTCTAGTTTAAATAATGTATTCTATTTTAAAGATAAACTTACTATTTAAAAAATACTTTAACGAAAACACGAATTCCACGCGGACAAAGTCGCGGGCAAAAATTAGTATAATAATAAATTAGCCATGTTGGCTAAAAAACACTTAGTTATTTTCCATTGCCTCTACGCATTACACTTAGAAGTTTATTGAAGCTGAGTGACATTGAAGTAGACATAGAGCTCACTGTATTGACTAAGAGTTGTGTTTAGTTATATATTGCTCAGCTATGTATTTACTTCATATGATAGGTAACGTAATACAAATATTTCCACGTGAGGCGCTGGTTCAACTTTAACTTGAGCGAGATTGCGAGTTTGAATTATAAACAAATTAAAGGATTGAAAAAAAAAATCAAATTCTATAGAATATAAATGGCCATAATTATAGACTAAATTTTATGAGATAATATTTTGCGCAGTGTCTGAAAATGTTAAAATATTATGGAATATCCGTTGTTGTCTCCATTTACAAAATGTTTTATATACAAACACATACAAGTATACAAAACTCTATTCCAGATATCGTATTTAGCGTATCTTGTAAAACATTGCTATGAGACTTATCAAAGAAGCACCATTCTTAAATTTATTGTAAACACAGCTTCAACTATATAAAAAAAAATGGCACGCAGTTAACGCGGAGTTAATACACACCTGAAATTTTTTTTTGCACCACTAGGATGTCTAGAGTTACCAGGTTGTTCACGGCCCAAGAGGAAGTATGNACACACCTGAAATTTTTTTTTGCACCACTAGGATGTCTAGAGTTACCAGGTTGTTCACGGCCCAAGAGGAAGTATGGGATGAAAATACTGTGTCTGTACAGAATACTACACCAGACTTGACAAAATAAACCAACGAATACGTAAAACTGCCCCAGCGAACATCCTTCATAATGAACCAAATTACAGGTACTGCAAAAAAAGGTTTTTAATTGACAGATGTGCATAACGAGCCCAAAGCTAACTTCAATAATAATCGGCGTTAATAGTGGCGGACAGCCGTCGCCAAGCAACACATGCTGGATGTGCGGGCGCGGGGGGCCGTAATGCCTACCTGGGGGCGGCGCACGTGGGGGCGAGGCGACGTCCGGCCGGCAGCGTCGTCGGGACGACTGGCGTCACGTGCGGCGTGCTGGCGCTGGGCGTACTGCGGGGAGGGTGTCGCGACGCGCCGCTCGCCACAGGCCGCGGGAGGGAGGGGTGAGCTGCGCACGCAGCCGGTGCCCCACCCCTCCAAACCCTCTGGCGTCCGCGCCACCCCTGGACCCCTCGCGAGAGCCACATGGTCACCCGCACACCTGGCGGCAGACTGCGACAACATGCCGGCGAGTGTCCCTGCCCCTCTCGAGTGGTTTAACGTGGTTGCCTAGTGCCGGGCTGGCCTAGTGGAAATATAACCTTTTACGTGTTAAAGTCTGTTCATGGAAAACTGAGCCCTTTTTAAAGCCCTGCTTTAAGATCTACTTGAGTATTCTTCCATCATGCGTAAAATTGACACTGCCGGGAACTTCAGCACTTTATTAACGCGTCAGTGAAGTGAAACGGTGAAATTATTGGAAAGTAAATATTTTGCAAATTGGTTAATTGTTACATTAAGATGCATTTAAATAACACAGTAAGCGAAATAAATAATTTCAGTATTCACAAATGTTTTGCGAACACTTTTTTTTCCAACGATAAAACATTGTGCTACTATCCATGCCTCGTTAGTAACTTTACTGGGTGCTTGACAGTCAGTGTACCCGTTAAAATATATGCAGGTAGAGGGCAATTACATTTTTCAATGGTTGATTTCTAAAGTGCTCATTTTACCATGAAAAGCCTATGTATAATTTTTGCCGTGTGTTAGTTATCTTTCACAATATTACTTTTAAGCAGAAAACCCCTTTGTCCATTATTTCCCGAGCAACATTTCCAAAAAATTTTTTTGTAAATTTTTGGTCTTTACATGGACATATTTGCATGTGATATCGCGTTACAGAAAATTGGACACTCTTATTGGCTGAATAAAGCACCAAGGCGCATAATAAAATCACTCAATGTGAGAAATATAACTAAGAAGATATTTAATTTTTCTGTCAGGCAGTAACGCAAATTTTAAATACACAAAGTCATCCGACTCACGTCATAATTAGAGACCCGGAAATTTCACGAATTCTTTTGAGAACAAGCTAGACTTCAAACACATGTAAATTTGAAATAATATTTAGTTGGAACCCAGTATATAAGTCACGCCCTGGACGAATTTGCACCAATAACTAACCTGCAAGAAAACAAGGGCCGAATCCCGTGCTACCTGGTCTGGTGTAAAACTGAAGCATCAACCAATGAACAACTAACTAATATTCGCGTACACAAGGAATTGTGGAGTCTAGTTTGTTTCCAAATTAATCCGCGAAATTTCCGGGTCTCTAGTCATAAGCTTACTTTTTGTAAAGAGCGTAAGTTATAATCCCAGGTAGGTCCTGAATATAATACCTTATCCGTTTTTAGATGTGAGCTCGTGTTTTTTTTATGTCAAGTCTCAATTGGCTCAGAGACCTATCGCTCTCTCTTTAACTCTTTCTCTCTCTCTCTCTCTCTCTCTCTCTACATCGTTCTCTCGGTTACGTCTGAATGACGCCATGGAATAGGTGAAATGGCGCGGTGATGCCTTTCATGTGGACGTATTCGCCGGCTGATTGGTAACACGAAGTTCTGGAAATGGTACTAATGTCTGATTGGCTTTTGCGTGCTGGGGAAGATTCCCGGTTTGTCGAACTGCCGCCTGGCAACTAAGTCCCCAGGCGCTGATTTGCCAAAGACGTTCCGACATATTACTGGCCGGTGATACAATTTTTCTGGCGTGGTTAGTTGGAATTAGCGGTACGTACCTCCGTTCCTCTTCTTTACTCCTAAATATTCTGTGCTATTGCCATCTCAGTTTGTTGGAAAGACTGCGAAAGAGCAAGAGCTGCTCTTTCTTATGCTCGCTAGTTTTCGTCATGTTCATCACTCGTATAGCTGTAATAAATTAAGGTTACTTCAGACAGCTAATATGTTACATTTTTTAAAGATGTAATTTCTCGTAAGATAAACTTTATTTGAAATGGTGATAAAGTGTAACAGTTTGGACTTTAATAAGTGTTTACTGCACTCACTAAGAGCATTTGGTGGTTAATTAATTTCACCTGTAAAATTGTTCTGAGAATTTGGAACATGGTTCAGAATAGTTTATAACTATTATATTAGTTGCATATGCATATGTTAGCACATACTACAAGCATCGTTAAAAACTTCCACATATTTTCATGTGGGTATATTTTTTATACCCAAAAAGAGAAATCATCAACACAAAACGTTAGAACGAGTAATGCATAAAAGTGCTGTGAGACACCGCCGTGTCTGATGGTGTTAGTTTGAATCGCCTCGCATATTCCTCAGTCTAAGTTATTTGATTGCCATGAGTGTTACTTAAGAACTGTTATTTATGTTAAATGCAAGGCGTGGACTACGAGAACTTGTAACTTATTCAATAATTAATTTTGTTGGCTAATTTCTCCAGAAGCAAGTTTCTCAAACAAACTAATTTCTACCAAAGATTTCAATATTTACTAACTTAAAAAATTAGTTCCAGTTTTCTTATTCCTTCTCATACATTGTTTTTGACGAACTCAGAGTAAGGCGTGCACTTTAAAAGGTTCCATAATTAAGTTTATTCATCAAGTATGATAAAAATATAATACTCGTAATATTTACGGGGTTTTCATGAGGTGAAAAAGTATTGTACCGTCACAGTGCTCTATGCATAATGTACATTTTAAGTGAGTCAAGACCTTATAGGCTATTTACGGTAAAATGAGGACTTCTTTAATGCCCTACCAAAATTTTCCTTTTTGCCAATTTTAATCTTTCCCCCACTTTTTAATATTAACAATGCAACGTAACTGTATAGCTGTAACGCAGTATATAGAATTCACCACTCTCAAAAGCTAACGTCTTAGTCTGCAATAAAACATATTTATTAGTGATTAATTCATGTTGGGAGGGCCTTGAAAAATTCTCACTTTAACGCGTATTTCCTTATGTAAGACGTTTACGTATTACCTACGGTGGTGGTTCGGTTTCAAACCTTAGCTCATTTTAGACCTCAGCAAAATTTTCAAAAGTCTCATTCGTATTTTAATTTTTATTTATTTTATTTCTTGCCTAACAGACGGTTGACGTATTTTATTTCGTTTCTTGGAGCAGAGAAGTTCACGTTTTACAGTCTATGCGCGGTATCTTCACACTTCTTGAAACAAATCTTTGAAAAAACACCCTATATACATATGAAGCATGTTTTTGTTTTATAAATATGTAAATATGCCAAAAGCGTTTTATAATTCCGTAAACATAGAAGTATATTATTTGTGGTTAAATTGCACTTAAACTTATGTTTTATATATAATTTATATTGTTTAATTTATTATTTGTTTGAATAAAACAGAGAAAAATTAAACATTATGGTATTGCCTGTGACCTGAAAACATTGCGTTATTTTGTGTCTGCAGACTAAACTCCAAGATACTGTGTGTTAGTTAGTCATCTACCCCTGACTGACAACCTGTGTGATGCGTCCCAAGGACGCTTTCAGCCAATAGTAAAGGCTCAGAGGTTAAGCAACCAATCTCCAGTGAAGCAGTCGCACAGTATAGTCACGATCTCTTCACTTTTTTTTTTTAAATCAAATCTTTGAAAAATTACCCCATGTATGACGTGTATTGTTGTTTCAAAATGTCATGAATCACATGTAATTTGTGCTTAAAAGTACCTTACGTTTGGTTAAATTGAATTTTGTTTATATTTTATCTATAAACTGTAATATCTCAATAATGAATTGAAATATTGAGAACATGGATGTGTTGGTAATGCTTAGTAAGAACTAGTTCTTATGAAAAATATTATTGCACTGAGTGCGCACGAATTAAGTGCGTTGTCCATTTGGTGTAAATCTATATTTTCAGTTTAGATTTGTTTGTACGAGGCGTCGGAAGTAGAACTTAAGCATGTCTTCAGAAAAGTGTGAAGTAACCGTGAATAGAACACATTTTCCAGTAGCCAATAATAACAAGAATTGCGGTCAAGTAGGTATAGGACAATGCACTCTATCTAGCATTTTACTAAATAATAACGTGTATTTGCAAGTCTCTAGTAATGTCTAGTAATAAATAGTTCTCTTGCAAAATATTATAATAATCCGAGTGCGCACGAATAAGATGCGTTGTTGCTTTGGTGTTGTTCTCTAGACTTACTTTAGCTTTTTATGCATGGAGAGAAGGAATAGCTTGAAAGTGGAACGTAAGCAGGGCTTCAGAAAAATTTAAAGTAACCATGAATGGACTTTAACTGGTACTTGGTTGCTAGATATGCTACACACTTCTCAAGCACATTTCTTCAAACAGTAACTGTCATCAAGCAGACGTGTCGTGACAAATAACGTTCTGCAGTCGAGGTACCTGAATCACTAAGATGTGCAAACTTCACGTTATTGTTTGGTGTATCTGTGTTAACTTGAGAGCTATTCGTAGAGACCTGAAAAATTCGCTGATTCATTTTGGGACAAGCTAGAATTAAAAACACGCGTGTTTATATAACTTCAGCCATTGGACCTTACGATGCTTGACACCTCCTGGAGAACGCTAGCCCAATCGTCGCCTTCCGCTGTGACAGCAGACAACCAATGTGCAGTTGACATCGACATATTTGTACATACGACTGTAGATTTCAGCCTGCAGGTCGTTAAACTCGCGAATTTTTCGTGATTTGATTGGCTACTGGTGTATATGCGGCGTCATTAACCTGGCACTGCTTTGCTTGAGATTGGTTTCCCAATCTTCGAGCTTTTAATTTTGGATAAAAATTTCCTTCATTGTAAAAGCCAAATGGGCATACAGCATCTTGGAGTTGTCTGCCACCAAATAATAAGTGCGAATTTTGCAGGTCCCTACAAATCGTGCGAGATATGACTTCATTTGAAAAATATGTAAACTGATATATGAAGCAGGGCTCAATCAAACAACTACAACTTTATTGGTCACAATTTTAATTTTGCTCCTCTTGAAACTACAAACGAAACGCCTCCCCTCCCCTTCCCACAACAATTTTCGAGTACCTCTGTTTTGACGGCATATTTCGGAACAGTAAACATGGAATAATTGAAATAAAATCAAAGTTCTACGTTCAGTGGAAGCTAAACTCGCAAGAAAATGCAATAACTTTTTTTAACGAGCTACATGCTATTTTTGGTTCCGGGAAAGCTGTTTCCTTAAATTTTGAGGACTCGTTCCGTTACTTGTTTTTTTTTAATATCCCGCTAACTCAGCCGTGCCACGCCGAAACACCAGTCGATTAAACCGCTCTCGCTCCAAATGGACGACTGTCACGAAGATTTCGAACAAAGCTTCGAAAATAATTCCATCACAGTTAATCTATACAGAGAGAGGCAAATATTATGTGCAAGAGCCAAAAAATACGACAGGTCGTACCTCGCTAATCAGTGCGCCAGAGAACTTGCAGTCGTAGGCAGAACAATCAGCGAACATTCCAAAGCACGTCGTCAGCCACTAGACGTGAAGCCCACCGTAACATAGCCAATCGGAGAATGAACATGCCCTCATAAAACAGACCGCCGAAATGTTCGTTACTTATTACTTGATCATTATACATTTCGGTTAATACCCTTATGGTGTTGACGATCAGCCATGTATTTTGTTATTGGAAAACAGGGGGGGAAAAAAGCGAATTTTTTTGTTGCCCTGTTAAATTGTTATTTAGGATTTCGTCACAGTTAATGTAATCTACTAATAACCAGTGTACACGTGTGTACATAGGCCTAAGACAGAGATAAGTTTAATTTGGCCAGTACACTAAACTGCAAGGCCCATTGGTCTTACTCGTGGGTAATTGATTCGTAAACCACTCTACTGCTTTAGGAAAAGTCTGGTTCGTGTCAATATCGCCGAGCACAAATCCAATGTCTCATTGATAAAGACCTGAAAAATTCGCGAGTTCAATGACTTGCGGGCTAGACTCTCCAGTCCTATGTACAAATATGCCAATATCAACAGCACATTGGTTGTCTGCTGTCACAGTAGAAGGCAACGGTTGGCCCAGCCTTCTCCAGGAGGTTGCAAACACGGTGTGGACCAATGGCAGATGTTTTATAAACACACGTGGTTCAAATTCTAGCTTGTCCCGAAATGAATCCGCGAATTTTTCAGGTATCTACTCATTGATTGTAAAAATGATACAAGTAATTTTCGTATTAAAAACACGTTTCAAGAAATAACTCTTACTTGCAACACTTCAAAACACAAACTACGATCGATGTGAAAGAATGAACACACACTGTAACATTACAAAACAAATATTAAATTGCAGTTGAATGAGGTACTGTTTCATGTGCACGAAACGGAAAAGATGTGATGGCATCTCACTTATAATCCCAACCACATAGTACTTAATAATACTTAGATGAAACTGCCGCTTACACCACAAACTCCAGTCACACACGCCAGCAAAATGGCGTCACTGGCCGGCAATATATCGAAACACCGTTCACCATTCAGCGTATGGTAACCTACTTGCTAGCCGAGAGCCCAGCCAATAGGGAATAGTCCGCAGCATGCGATAGCTACGGACACCTGTTTATCACGAAAAGATTCCACTACTAGTTGCACTCGAAAACAATTTAATTCCGATCCAAATTTGTAAGTGGTTGATTTTAATTGCGATGCATCTTAGATTTCTGCCCCCCCCCCCTATAATGGACATGCAGTGTCAGAGTAACTTAATTCTGACTGGCCCAGTCAGGTAATGAGCTGCATTCTCATAAAAACACGTAGCCAATGACTAAAATGAAAGTTGCCTTTGTGCACGACGGATACTGAAGTCTAGCTTGCGTGTAAACATTTTCGTAAAAACAGGTGTCCCTAGCGATAGTTAATTAGACACAAGGCTCGTTCTTATGGACTTGCGCAGCCAATCAGATAGAGGTACACCCACATCAAAGAAACCGTCACGCCATTTCGTTTTGTGTATGTATCTACTCTGTGACCTAACTTCTCGAAGTGTTTACCATCAAAATGTTAAACTTCGTAGTTATTTGTCAACGGCAAAAAAAAAGAAAGAAATTATGATTCATGGATATCCAATATTTAAAAATCAATTTACTTTGAGATCCTCTTCAGCAAAATGAAAAGGAATATGGTAATATGAACAAGTCAGTTCTTCATTACCTACCGCTATAAAAGGCCCTTTCGTTATTTGACTTGGCCTTACGGACATTTATAATAAGGGAGCTCTGCTCTTAAAATTCAGTTCAGTGTTCACAGCAACGTGCCAAGTGAACAATTGTGCAGTCATTGGGGACACCTGAATTCTAGGAAAAGAGTTCCATGCAGACTACATTTAGATATCCTAGGTATACGTCTACTGTTTCCTTTTGGTTATTAGTCACTTCTTTTTGTGAGAAGACATTTCGGTAATTGACTGGACCAATCGTAACTATGATATTCCGGTGCTGAACCTCTGTGATTCGCGGGCTGCCTCCTAAGACACGTTATTGATGAAAGATTAATTATTTTGAAGAGCATAGATGTTTTGACTATAATTTTGGTGGTTGGTGTGGAAACGTCTAATCACAAAAGTGGCTCTAAGCTGGAGTGTTTTGAAAAATAACGAATCAAGAAATTTCCTTGCAAAAATCAGGTGTCCGTATCAGAAAAACCCGTGGTAGGGACGTGCAATCGTTTGAAATATATTATTTTAATTATAAAGATCACGAAATTACAAGGTTCGTAATAGTTATTCATCAAAATTTTTACTTTTATATGACGTATATTATTGAAACATTGCTGCACAATGATCTCGCTAATAATTTGAAATAAGCAATATGTCATAAAGAGGTACCCGGAAAATAATTCGAATTCATTTGAGAACAAGTTAAACTTCAGACTCATGTACACTTCAGTTTCTGGCTTTATTGGGCCACAGTTGGTTAGACACGCCCCCAAATACTTTAGAACAATATCGAACCTGCAAGATAAACAAGGCTCGCATCCCGTGCCATCTGGTCTGGTATTAAACTGTTCCAATTTACTCAGTCAATGAACAAATAGCGGGTTGTCGAATGCACAAAGGATTATGGAGTCTAGCTTGTAGCCGAATGAATCCGCAAAATTTCCGGGTCTCTAGACATGAACTTTAGCGTATTTTATTCCTATCTGTTATTAATGCTGATATCGAAGTGCGTTTATTTGTAGAGATAATGAAACGAATAACAATCTAGTATGCAAAACATTAGTAAATATAATTTTTCGGGAAGGCAACATAATTAAATTTTAATACATAAAGTCTACTCACACTCTTCGTTTCGTTCTGAACTTAATCAGTACACTTTGCTGGCGTTTGCTATTGAATAATTTAGCCTGTCAACTTAATAGCGAATATTTTTGTTTAATGTATGCACTGCGCAAAAATAGAAATGACTGCTGCTATACTTTCAAGTGAGAAACCATGTAAACCTGAGTGTCAGCAAAGAATACACGCGTGGAAAGTTCTGGAAACAAGTTAGAGGAAAGATTTATTCGTTTGCAACACCTGAAATGAAAGCTTGTGTTGTGCTTGGTTAAAATATTTGATGTAGATATATGATATTTTAATTTTAAACTATAAGTCAAGGGAATTTTATCAGGTTATTATTCTGTCTTTTCTTAACTTTCTCTGGTCCGCTAAAAGATTGAATATATATATCCGTACTCATAGTTGTTTTAATTTAAATGGTGGGATATTACTACTTATCATGCACTGCATTCAGTAATTAAATAGAATGATATATTGTGGACCATTAATTTACGTGCCGTCCACTCGGTTTCGCTCATCAGCCGCGCACGATGTGCACCTAAATTATTTCCTTCTCCCAACTACATCAGCACGTTCAAGACAGATTAAACGTTTGTCAGGCAGAAATATAGCTAGAACCTACTATTCTACCCTAGGGATACACATATAGTTCCTGGCTGGCATGGTAGGGTAAAATGAGGAGTGAATATTAAGGAGCAAACATGAGTACCCGAGAAAATTTCCATCCACAGTCAATAAATTAACGACGTTAGTGTATAGGAGTAATAAAAATGTAAAAATGGCGAACCCCATTCCTAGAGCTAGTGATTTTTCGCGAAAACACGAGTACACGATAGACTTCAATAATATAAGCACCGAACAGCAGTCTGTCTATTACCATTAGTTGCTGTCTGCTTGAGAAGGCGTTTTCATATTTGACCTGGCCACTTAGAATTCGGCAACATCGGCACGGCTCCTACGTGATTCGTGAACAGAAAATTCAGACAATCAATATAGGTAAACTACCCTACAGTGTTTTCAAATATAACTTGCCATGAAATATTTTCGCAAAATTTTACTACCCCTCCCCATTCCCCAATGCAAATATTGTAGGCCTACCTGCTTTGCAATTTTTGGAATAAACGTTAGGCCTAACTAGACAGTGAAATTACCGACTTTATACGGCAATAGCTGTTACCATTTTTAATAGCGGCAGACTGGTGAATTACTATATTAGAAACCAAACATTACTTGGTCAGGGCGGGGACCGTAGTAGCGGGTAGTTGATATGGAGCCTCTGGTTTCTCCATTACACTTCAGCTCTGTAGAGATATTCTCCAGACACGCCCGAAAGCAATATTAATACAAACAAACGCGGCTGCATTGAGCAAACTACTGGCATATTTATGAACTGCTAGAAACATTACAAGAACATTTAAGTTCCTGGAGATAGGTTAGTTACAGCGCCATTTTTTATGCAAGCGCACGAGGTCGTATAATGTAAGCTCGGGTATGTATTCTACAACAGTGTGCTTGGGTTCTTCATTAACAAACAGATTTTTTTGTTGGGGCCAACGTTTATATTTGGAAAAAGAAATATAAATTATGGCAAAAATATTATCAACTATAAGACAAATTTATAAGTATGTGCTGGTTCAACGCCCTGTTTCTGAAATCGTCATAAAATCAAGATGTTTCGTAAATGAAATGTTATATTCGTCGCTGACCAGCTGTTTTCTATTCTAGACGGGGTTGAATGTTTTTAGTTTTTGTTTTTTGTTGTGGGTTTGTTATTGAAACATGTAATAAGCTGTGACACATTCGCAAACTTAAATGAGTCTTATAAGTGTACATAAGTCTAGCCTCTCAGAAAATAAAATAGGGCCTATAGCCTGTATGAACTGTTTCTATCCTCTTAGCATTGAGTGTTTTTGCATCCTATTTCTACTCTTTTCTATGTACTTAAACGTCTTTTTGTTTTAATGGAACGCCTACAGATATTTAAGGTGCAGTCTTACAGTTCTGTAATGTACACGTTCATCATTAGACAACAAATCTAAATATACGTTTTCACGAAAAATTTTGTGCCTGGAAATGTTTTTGAAAACCAGTGAACCCTCTTTGGAGGATTTATAACTGGATAATGCATTTTTGACGCAGCTATTTTTTTAAAAACAAGTCACGGTTCCTCAGTAACATAGTAGTGAAAAACTTGCTGATGCAGCCAAAATGTGAAATAGCATTTCACAGGGATGATGGCACATTTCAAATTTGTGCAGGATGTGCTGGAGCTTAACGAAAACGCAAATATTTTTACGTGAAAAAGTGCCCTTCTCAAGAAGGATTATATATGCAATATTTAACGACGGTAGTAGCTATAAATGAGCAGCTCCATTGCACCTGGCACCTGGCAGGCAGCGGGGAGCCGGTAGCGTCTCCCGCGGACACCTATGACGTCATCACGGATTTTTTCCTGCTCTCGCGCTGAGTGCACGGTGCTAGGTACGCAAACATCTCGTCTCTGATTGGCTACGCGAGGCTCTCAAAATCTCCTCGTCTCTGATTGGTCGTGCGAGGGCCCACCGAGATTTTTTAAAAAAATTTTAAACTTTTAAAATTGTTAAGTTTAAAATTTATGTAAAGTCAGAGAGTCGTCGTGGGGACTGAGGCTATGTTGCACATTAAAATTAATTAATGTTTTTTTTTTTCAAAACTACGTCACACAACTGAGGCTATGAAGCGCATTGAAATAAATTTTAGTTTCAAAATTTATTTATGAATTTTAGTGTTATTTTCAAATTAATATTTTTTTTTTTCGATTTAAGTCACATGAGGCTCTCGAAGGAGGGTGAAGCTAGCTGACTATAGGATGCTGACAATGTTAAAGGTGCTTTGGGCATGTTAACACCTCGGTACTTGAAAAAAAAAGTATTATATATATATATATATATATATACATTTTTTTTTTATTCTACATATTGTATCATAAATCTGAGAGCGGCGCTGCGTGACCTCTGCTTCTAATGGAGGTGAAATATACCTATCGACGCAACATGCTGCTCCTGGCTGGCTAGGTGGCTCGCGTTAACGGTCCGGTGTTCGACGCTGCATGCCGGCTGCACATCCGGTGTCCGACGTCTGTCTGCACGTCCGGTGTTCGATGCTGCTCCTGGCTGCACGTTCACAGCTGCATGCCACATTTAGGCCCTATGCGAACTTATAAGCATAGTTGGTCATAATTTCCGAACCGTTTAAGGTACAACCGACAAATTCATAAAATAAGAATCTCCCCCGGAAAGAGAAATTAACAAATGGTCATTTAAGACCTATGCGAACTTATAAGCATAGTTTTCTGTAATTCCCGAACAGTTTAAGGTACAACTGTCAAATTAATAGCATAGGCATCGCCTCTGACAAGGAAAATTAACAAATGGTCATTTAAGCCCTATGCGAACTTATAATCATATATGGTCGTAATTTTTAACCCGTTTAAGAAATAGGAATGTAATTTGTACCATACACATCATCCCCAACATCNCACATCCGGTGTCCGACGTCTGTCTGCACGTCCGGTGTTCGATGCTGCTCCTGGCTGCACGTTCACAGCTGCATGCTACATTTAGGCCCTATGCGAACTTATAAGCATAGTTGGTCATAATTTCCGAACCGTTTAAGGTACAACCGATAAATTCATGAAATAAGAATCTCCCCCGGAAAGAGAAATTAACAAATGGTCATTTAAGACCTATGCGAACTTATAAGCATATATGGTCGTAATTTTTAACCCGTTTAAGAAATAGGAATGTAATTTGTACCATACACATCATCCCCAACATCGAAAATTATCACAGAGTCATTTAGGCCCTATGCGAACTTATTAGCATAGTTGGTCTTAATTCCCTAACCGTTCAAGTTACGACCGTCAAATTCATATTACAGGCATTGCATCTTCCCCCGTCAAGAAAAATTAACAAATGGTGATTTAAAACCTATGCTAGCTTATAAGCATAGTTGATTGTAATTTCCAAACCGTTTAAGATATAGTCGTAAAATTTGTAGTATACACATCAACCCCAACATCGAAAATTATCACAGTTATTTAAGGTATATGCGAACTAATAAGCATAGTTGGTCGTAATGTCCAACCCGTTTAAAATATCGGCATCAAATGTTTTACATACGCATCACTCCCGACATCGAAAATTATCACGGTATCATTTAAGCCCTATGCGAACTTACAAGCAAAGTTGGTCATAATTTCCAAAACCATTTAAGATATAGGCGTCAAAATTTTAACATACAAATCACCCCCAACATCGAAAATTATCACAGTTATTTAGGCCCTATGCGAACATGGCCAATATGGCCCTATGGTAACATGTGGTTCTAAGGAATGACACCTGACTTTTATAGTTTTGGAGGAAGCCAGGCACTTTCTTTCGAAATGGCGTCAATTTTAAAATTTAGTTTGGAATGTCATATCTTGGATACCATTCAACCATTTTAAGCTAAATTTTGTATGCTGAAAGCGCAGGTTGTTAGCTTTGAATTCAGAGGTGGTGTTGTCTGTGACTATTGTTGTCGGTGTTCCATTTTGGAAGATACTGCTTCATGATTAAAAAAAAACTTTAATGTTACACTTTTGATTGTAAAAATTGCAACACCCAGGAAGAATAGCACGAATGAATCCAAACTTGGAGGNACTTTAATGTTACACTTTTGATTGTAAAAATTGCAACACCCAGGAAGAATAGCACGAATGAATCCAAACTTGGAGGATGTGTATAACAGTGTACCATCAATAAAATATTACGATTGCAGAGAGATAGTGTACACGTACGCCCAGCAGCGCCCTCTCTTCTTTAATCGGGAAGGTCCGTGTTACGCCAATCTCAGTCAGTGAAGAGCCGTCGAACGAAGTGAAAGCATGTGCCAGTATGCCTCGTCGACGTCAAAGTTTGCCATATCAGCGTGTGAGAGAGTTCAGAGGGGGCAGAATGATCGGTCCCCAAGAAACGGGTTTGTCACACCGTGACATTTCGGCTCGTACAGGGTATGCTGCTACGGTAGTGATGAGTGTGTGTATTCAGTGAATAGAAGAGGGTCGTACGCAGAGACTAACGGGTACTGAACCACGTAATATGACCAAAGCACGGAAAGACCACCATCTTGTCCGCATGTCCGTAATGATCCGTACAGCCTCGTCCACAGTGTTGGCTCGACACTGGACCACTGAAACGGGTGTAGACCTGTCTGTGTGGATGGTTAGCCCGCCGTCTGCTGCGGGCTGGGCTGGTGGCACGCATGCCATTGCGTCGGCTTCCATTGTCCAGAAACCACAAACACCTCAGACTNGGCTTCCATTGTCCAGAAACCACAAACACCTCAGACTGCAATGGGCACGTGAACGCTGTCACTGACGTGCTGAGTGGCAAAATTTAGTGTTTTCGGACGAGTTCCGCTTCAACTTGTCCAATAGTGATGGCCACATACGTGTTAGACGCTGCCATGGTGACAGCAAACTGGCAGCCTGCATTGTAGCGTGGCAGAGAGGACAAACGCCAAGTGAGATGGTGTGGAGCGCCATGCGATCTCCACTCTTAAGTATTGAAGGCAACCTGAACAGCAAATGCTACATCAAGGTTGTTATAGAGCCTGAGGTACTGCCTCTCCTTCATGCAACTCCACATGCCATATTTCAGCAGGACAATGCCCGGCCACATGTGGCGAGGAATGTTCAAGCCTTCTTCAATGAACGACGTGTACTACTGCTTCCCTGGCCTGCACGTTTGGCTGACATGTCGCCCATCGAACATGTCTGGGAAATGCTGGTNGACGTGTACTACTGCTTCCCTGGCCTGCACGTTTGGCTGACATGTCGCCCATCGAACATGTCTGGGAAATGCTGGTCGGTGACATGTTCGTCACGGTCCTCCAGCAACTACTGTTGATACTTTGTGAACCCGCATACAAACGACGTGGAGAGATATTACCCAGGATCATATTCAGGTCCTCTTTGATTCCATTTCACGAAGTTTAGGTGCTCTGATTGCAGCACTTGGAGGCTTCACACCATACTGAACTCTCAAGAACTGAGATAATGCACAGTTCTGTAATCCTAATCAATCGTGTATTGTTATGTACCTAAACTGTGGTATAAAATTGATTTCAATCACATGTATCCTTCTTGGTGTTGAATTTTTCACAAACTTTACTTAACATCTCGAAAACTACTAAAACCAATTTTTGCCACATCTGCCACCTATGTTACACTACGGTAGGCAAGGTAAATGTAAATATATAACTGGATTAGGCACTGATTTTATAAATGGTGGTATTACAAATCTTTTATGTTAATTTGTATAGCTACAATACCGATTGACAAATTTCAACCAAATTTTGTACGCTAAAAGTGTCTATTAAAGCATAAAATAAGCAAAAATACATTTTTCTTGCCATTTTGAAAGATAGCACTATATCAATTATTTAAGTTTTTGTGTAATATCTCGGGAAACAATTGAAAGATTACTACCAAATTTAGCATACAAGTAGTACTGTGGTAGTTGACGTGTACAAATATTGTTCATGTATGCCAGACACTTACTTTAAAAATGGTGGCAATCTATATATTTTAACATGTAGTAGTACTAGCTGTTACCGCGGNTGACCGCAGCTCCGCTCGCGTGGACTACAGAATTATTGTTTAGGTTTTATTTTAAATAATTTGAATTTTACGTAGTGTTAATCTCCTATACTCTTTACGTATTATAAAACTCAACGTCTCGGTGAATAAAATGGTAAAAACACTTTTTAGTATTTCTTTGTTTTAGGTAGATGTATGCTTCCACAGCGTTTTTTTTTTTTAGGTCTTTTTATTCTACACAATTCTTTACTACATGATATTGTTCCATATTTAACGGTATAGACAGCGTATTTCCAGAGAGCGCGCTGGCGGCAAACTTTTTTCCGACATGATTCACTATTATAGTTTATAAATTTTTTAAGATATTTTCTCGTGATAAAAAGTAGCCAATATCACCTTTCAGCCCTCCAACTATTTCTGTACAGGAAATTACGTTGATCTGTTGCTCGGTTGCGACGTTGCATTGTAATTCCGTTTGTGTACTTTTTCATTTTCCAATAAGAATTTACCCGAAGGAATGAGATGTTTTCTCGGTATAAAAAGTAGCCTATGTCACTTCTCGACCCTCCAACTATCCCTGTGTATAAAAATAACGTCGATACGTTGATCCATTGTGACGTCGTCCCACACTAACCAGTTACATTGACGCAGTATTGTACCCAAATAATATTTTTATAAAAAAAAATTCCTGTGGGAATGAGATATTTTTTTTCGGGATAAAAAGTACGCTATATCACTTCCCGGCCCTCCAAATAACTCTGTACAAAAAATCATGTCCATCCGTTGCTCCGTTGCGACGTGAAAGAAGGACAAACAAACAAACACACTTTCGCATTAATAATATTAGTTAGGATGATACCATGTAATCAATTCCAATTAACGTTTGTATTCATACAAATGGGCAATATGGCAGGCCATGCGTAAACTGTTAAACTTTGAGAATGTCAGACACACATATTTTCTACATGGCGGCTGTATAAATACATACATTTACATGGCTCATACATTTTTATGTTCGTAAATGCAAATCAGAAATTCAGCTTAACTTTTTATTCTGACAGTATCAATTATAAACATCAAAATTGTCTATGCAAAGCTCATTTCTTCACCATTTTGTAAGATGAAATAATACAATTTTTATGTCGTATCTCGGGAAGCAATCAATCGATTACTTTCAAATTTGGCGAATAATTTTTACTGTGGTATGCCATATTAATTAGAATTTTTTTAAGTTTGTAAGTCTCTTATTTTTTGCTTGGCGCCTATATAATTATTTAAGCTTGGCGTGCTTTATCTTCGAAACTANGGCGTGCTTTATCTTCAAAACTATTTAATAGAATTAAATTTAACTTTGTATATTGTATCTATGACAATCATCGAATGTGCTAATACATAAACTTTCTGTCTTTCATTTATGAAGGTCGTCACATGAACAATGGTGGTTTTATGCCAAATCTCGAGGACCAATCAACCAATTCATGCAAATGTTTCACAAGGTACTGCTACAGTAGGGTATGTAAATTAACATGTGTTATGTGTGGCAGATATGTTTTTATGGGGTTTATATAAATAATTTAGACTTTTTTGCAAAATAGTGTCAGGTTAGTAAAGTAAACATTTTGTCATATTTCTGGGACAATGAACTGATTTCCACAAAATTTTGCACATCTACAGTAGGACATGTAAATTACATGATTTTCGAAATGGCGGCCATACAAACAATTAAATATGTTTGACATATCTATTAAACAATTAAACGAAATTTAATCAAACGTTTCATGCTGATAGTACCTTTTAGAAACATTGTATAAATAATCTCATTTTCGGGTAGTTCTTATAATATGGCCGTGTTTAAAATATATAGTTTTTATGCCATATCTCGGAGACAAATCAACCGATTTCGACCACATTTTTCGCACAAGTAGGGTGTTAGTAAGCCATATAAACGTATGTGTTTTAACTCATTCAAACTTAGTGTATTCATTTGTGTACATTAATCACGTAAAGGTATTTTTTGTTCTGTACTGCACAGTGGGAAACTCAATGCAAATGCAAATGATTTGCAAACCACCTAACTGGTCAACGACATAATTGGTTTATATTACTTTAGTCTAATATAGAGGCTACATCTCATTGGCTGTGGCGACGAAATAAGTGTTGTGTCGACTTAAGTACACCATGCATCGTAATAAATTTTGTTTTGTTTGCAACATGTTGTAAATTAAATTGGATCTGAAAGGGTTAAGTGGCTCAGACACTTGTTTTAAAAATGATGGCCATGTAAATATTTCAGGTTAGAGAACCCTATTACTCAAAATATTAGACGGATTACATCCGAAGTTGATGCTCCGAATCCTGCCTCCGTGATGCAGATGATTGCACGGTAGCATAATTTTACGACTCCTTCTGAATTATATTCCCTGTTAAGTCACTCGTGTATTATAATTGTCTTGGTACTGTTTCACGAGTTTCTGGTTTCATTTTTAATAACATTGTTGGCAATGAGACGTCAGCGCCTACCTTCCACCTAAGCATTTAAGAAATTCCCTAAAATTTATTTGCACCCACGTAGAGGAAAAGAGGCTCAATAGTTATGAGTTACTTCCTGTTAAAATCGGTTATCATCCCCAAATGTGCATGTAACCTCCACAATGCCAAGTATTACGCCTATTCATTCACGGGAAAGCTTTGTTATTAAAACTTATTTGATTGTTATACTGTTGCCGTTTTGTTCACAGTTCTTCAGATATGCCTTTTATATAATAAAAAAGAAGAAAAGTCATGAACAACCCAGTACAAAGGTTTGTTACTTATAGTCTATTTACGGTATCGTTTGACTTTTTTAATCAACCCTTTGAAATTCACCCATATATTAGGTGTTTGTTTTTTCAAAAAATATGCTATATATTGCACGATTTTATGCTTCTGTCAAAATAATATGTCAATTTTGGATAAATTTAAATTTACTTATATCTTATCTATAAAGTACAGTATTAAATTTTTTATTAAATTACTTGTTTTTCTGTGACGACATAGTGTGTGAATGGAGTGTGTTCAAGATATTTTCTTTTCTTTCTCTCATATTGCCAGAATCTTCCAAACAACTCATGAATAAAAGCAGATAGAAAAACGTGTGTTGGTAATGCCTAGTAAGAAATAGTCTCATGCAAAATAGTATAAAACTGAGTGCGCACGAATGCAAAGCGTCGCCCCTAGCCTTAGTTAAGCTTTGTTTTCAAAAGGCGTACGCATAGCCTGAACCTATAACTTTAGCAGGGCTTTAGAAAAGTTTGAAGTTAGCATTAATTGACTATACTAGCATTGATTATATTAATGATGTCGGCTAAAGTTTAGAGAGGAATGTGAATTGTAGTCTGCTGCCAAATCAATTCTCGAAATATTCCTTGTTAAAGTTATCACTGGTAACCACCGGAAATGATGTGAGTTCATTTGACAGCAAGGCTTAATTCGATAGTCTGCATATACCTCGGGTGGTGTCATTTGTTCAGTGGCTGATTCATGTATGAAGAGCCCTATTTCCTATGTGCAAGGTTGTATGTGATTCGTGAGGTTTCATTATACGCGCGTATTACTGGCACAGATTCCTGTAGGACGTGTCAAGAAACGTCCGATCAAAAAAATAACAAGGAACAACAAGTGTTTCAAGTCTATTCTAGCACTGGCTGAACTCGCAAAATTTCTGTGCCCCTAGAATTATTGTTCAAACTAGTGCGTGGAGACCGTGGAGTGAATATGGGGTAGAGTGATCACGTTAGCTGCGCAAAACCAGTCTCTGTGTCCCATCATTGATCTGATTTTCTACCAATACGACTATAATAAATTACGAGAATAGGATTTGAGGTTAGAAGACTATTTATATAAACAAATTCTTTTAGATGCTTCCGTTACATCAATTTGTAATGTAGTTTGATTCAATTCAAATTGGTAACAGTTTTTTATTCATAAAAAAGTGCGTATCTTTGGAAAATTTATATATATTTATATACATTTTATATTTATATACATGATAAGGCACGTAAGCCAGGCCACCTTAATAACACTGCCAATTTCATTGGTAAAAGAAAATGTTTCAGACAAACAATTATTGGGTCCAAGGCGCTAATAACTTTATAGTGATAACTTCCCCATACGTAGAAGGGAAAAGAAGATACAAAGGTCAACTTCGTTAATTTAAATGGAATGATAATTTTTATTAACACCTCTCGACAGTTCGTATGAACATGTAATAAATACGATGACATATGCCGGTCATTCAAGATCGATGAAGGTCATTGACGAAGCAAACATTGCAGATGTAAACCGGTGAGTGGCTACTTGTTCACACACTTTGATCCTACATTTTAGAGCATGTTTATAATAGACTGAAAATCGTCCACGACGTATTAAATAGGGCGCGTGCCTACTGCATAATTATGTAATACTTGCGTAAGTGTGTTTGAAGCAGAGCTTATCCTGTATTGAAACAGCGAAATTTACATGGATTTAAGGAAATGGTTTTAATGGTCGATTAGAGAAGACCCGCAGCATCAATCGTCGTTGAGACTTTATCCCGCAGTCTCATTAGCATGTGTTGCCAATAACAGCAAATGAGAACACATATTTTTTGGTCATTGAATATGACAAAGGGCTGTATTCTTGTAAAGTTCTGAACAAAAATTTGTTTTCTATGAGTTTTATAAATATATATATACACACACGACGGCTGATTCAGAAGTCATGGCAACTATTGTTTACCTCGCGAAAATGACCCAATACAGAAAATATACTATGTGTACTTGAAAATGTATGACACGTACGTTTCAAAGGTGACACCACATGAGGTATAATCGCAGGAATGTCTGGCAAGGAACACAGACAAACATAACTGCTTAAAATCACTGTTTAATTTACACTTAAGAGCCAAAAAAAACTAGTATAGGCGTGCGTATGCAAATAAAAGAGGTATGGATCAAATCAAGAGTAACGCAATGTGGTCGGCAGCGCCTATACATATAAGACCACAAGCGCCTGGCAAATTTGCTAGATCGGTTACTGCTGCTACAATGGCAGGTTATCAAGATTCAAGTGAGTTTGAACGTGGTGTTATAGTCGGCGCACGAGAGATGGAACATAGCATCTCTGAGGTAGCAATAAAATGTGGATATTCACGTACGGCCATTTCACGAGTGTGCCGTGAATATCGGGAATCCGGTAAAACCTTAAATCTTCGACATCACTGAGGCCGGAAAAAGATCGTGAACGATTGGGGCAAACGACGACTGACGAGAATCATTAAACGTGACAGTCGTGCAACCCTTTCTAAAATTGGCACAGATTTCAATGCTGGGGCATCAACAAGTGCCAGTGTGGGAAGTATTCAACGGACCATCATTGATATGGGCTTTCGGAGCCGAAGGCCCACTGGTGTACCGTTGCTGACTGCACGACACAAAGCTTTACGCCTCGCCTGGGCCCGCCAACACCACCATTGGACTGTTGATGACTGGAAACACGTTGCCTGGTCTGAAGAGTCTCGTTTCCAATTTTATCGGGTGGATGGACGTGTACGGGTATGGAGACATCCTCATGAATCCATGGACCCTACATTTCAACAGGGGACTGTTCAAGCTGGTGGAGGCTCTGTCATGGTATGGGGCGTGTGCAGTTGGCGTGAAATGGGACTCCTGATACGTCTAGATACGACTCTGACAGGTGACAGATACATAAGCATCCTGTCCGATCATCTGCAACCATTCATGTCCCTTGTGCATTCCGATGGACGTGGACAATTCCAGCAGGACAATGCGATACCCCACACGTCGAGAGTTGCTACGGAGTGGCTCCAGGAACACTCTTCTTACTTTAGACACTTCCATTGGCCACCTAAATCACCAGATATGAACATTATTGAGCATATCTGGGATGCCTTACCAGTGCTGTTCAGAAGAGATCTCCACCCCCTCGCACTCGTGTGGATTTTTGGACTGTCATGCAGGATTCATGGTGTGAATTGACTCCTGCATACTTTTAGACATTAGTCGAGTACATGCCACGTCGTTTTGCAGCACTTCTGCTTGCTCGCGGGGGCTCGTACACTTACTATGCGTACCTGTTCAGATGAGTGTATACAATTTGTAAGATAATATTGCCAATATTGTCATGTTGCCATGACATCTTAATCAGCCCTAGTGTGTGTGTGTGTGTATATATATATATGTGTGTGTGTGTATACATATGCATATGTAACTAAAACGGTTAAAATTTCCTTTTCAGATTTCAGGACAATATTGGTACAGTTTCCTATTAACAATTCAGATTACCTCATCTGTTCGTAAAAATATTTTTTCCATCAGATTACGTTTGCGATTAGCTTTGCTGCACAAATGTATGTAAATATTATTAATTTCGTACTGGCATTCGTTACAGATAAACTCGGGTAAAAATTTTAATTTTGTGTAACAGATATCTTACAGGAGCAAGTATAACCAAGAACAGGGCACTGTTTCTGTTAAATAAATTATATGAAGAAATAATTTGTTCATCTAAGATTTTTTTTTTGCTGTAAGCCGAATTTTGTGAGAAAAAATTGCAGGCCTCGTCGGTTGGTGTTAACACTTTTAAAATTACTATTATTTTTCCACTTGTTGCAGGTAAGAGAAGTTTTGATGTACGCTTTACTTAAGCTGACAAAGTTCTTGCTCCATCACAATCAACGAGCTATAGGCTCTATGCTCGGAGCTCGTAATATGAACCGGTTGTAACCTACAGCAGCAACATGGTTTGATTATCAGTTACCCACGAAAAGATCATTGGCCATTGCGACTCTCAGAGTACAGTAATGGCCANTTATTGGCCATTGCGACTCTCAGAGTACAGTAATGGCCAAACACTTTCCTGTGCCTTGTGTATACACAAGACACACTTGGTTTGAACTGCTTAAGAAGAATGCCATAAAACAAAGGGGCGTTGGTTCTTTAAAATGGAATAGCCAAGTTGCTGTGAATTACAAATGGTATACAAAAAGTAAAAAATGTTATATATATATATATATATTTTTTTTTCAAAATATAGTTATACTTTAGCTGAACATGGAAATCAGTAGAGCAGCAAGCTATCCCGGGACAAACNTTTTTTTTTTCAAAATATAGTTATACTTTAGCTGAACATGGAAATCAGTAGAGCAGCAAGCTATCCCGGGACAAACCTATTGCCAAAATCGAACAAGGCGGAAGTCGCCAGCACTTAGCTCGAGAGAAATGCGCAACCCTTGGAGAGTCATTTGGGCGTTTGCCCGTAGCGACAGAAACAAAGTTTCGTTTTAAAATATTGTACAGACACGAGGCGGATAAATTGTGATTTACACTTTCTGGAATGAAATGTTGTCCTGTACATTGAAATCTATTCCCACACTGGTGAAATTCCCTCCCCTGGAATTGCTGTTTTGTGGTGAAGCCCTGCTTGCGCGCATGTTCTTGGCGCACTCTGCTGATTCACAAGTTCGTAGTAGTAGTATTAGTAGCTGCTGAAGGGAGAAATAGAACTAACACTTTCAGACCCGATTAAATTTATGGCTTCGGGTGTTGGAAACAAGAAATTTTGTGGAACGCTATGTACTTAAGTCGACAAAATTTTTTTTCGTTGTCACAACAAATGAGCTGCAGGTTGTCTGTTTGGCTATAGAAATGCGGAACAATCACAACCTTAACCAGTAACAAGGTATACGAGTAAGATATCCAGTGACAATATGATTGTCCATTTAGACTCGCAGATTACAGTACCGACCAAACAATTACCTTAAGTTGTCTCTTGTACACGGTTGTGTACTTTGGGTCTGAATGAGGTAATCAACTTTTGTTAAAACTTTATATAAAGGCACAATAAATGATTCCGTTGTGTGCCTGAGGTAGGTAGCAACACCTGGTTTTCGCGAATAGATCTTTACGCAAACTATAATTAAATACCCAGCATTTTTAATGCGTTTTTATTTTGGTTTTNTGGTTTTCGCGAATAGATCTTTACGCAAACTATAATTAAATACCCAGCATTTTTAATGCGTTTTTATTTTGGTTTTCGGCTGCGTTACTTTGTGAGAAGTTATTTTCCTTGCTTTGCTAGGGGAATCAGAATTTGTTTATACTCTGATACAGAACGTATTTGATTCGCGGGCGTACAATTACATTGATAAAATATTTTGGTGAATAAAACATAGTTTGTTTGGTGAGACCAAATTAATTGTTTTTGTTGGGGTGATTAAATATTTCGTTGTGTAATCCTTATTATTTTGTTGTTCTTTTTGATTGCCCCAAACTATAACATTTGATTCTCGAAATTTAACATTTGTTTTGCTTTACGTACATTAAACAGATTCGGTTGGTAAAAAAACATTAAAGATTTGAGAGTTTGACTGAAATTTGAACCTAGACCGGTTGCACCCAAACTCTACGCCCTAAAAAAANAAACATTAAAGATTTGAGAGTTTGACTGAAATTTGAACCTAGACCGGTTGCACCCAAACTCTACGCCCTAAAAAAATCAGCTAAAGTGACTGCTGATAAAACGGGAATGGTTTTAAATACATACAATTATAATACTGGACGACGTGGATAAATGAAGTGAAGTGAAGAGACTTGAGCAACTCTTAAGAGTGAGGTCTTCACAGCTGATGAGAGTGATTGAGGTGAGTATGAAGCAGCGCCGGAATGAAACGGCAGGAAAAATGGGAGATCCCCTTGAAAAAGCGCTGACCAGTGGCATCTTTTGGCACTTCCCACTTACGAAAATCCGGGAGTGACCCCGGGATTTTGAACCCGGTTCACCTTGATGGTAGGCGAGCAAGCTATCAGTTCAGCCACCGTGGCCCCATGGATAAATAAATATTTAAATTTTTCCAACTTTACTTTTTAGTCTCCTGCTTAAAAGGTTTTATTAGAATTTCATATTATTAGTAAGCCTCAATAACTGCGCGCATAAAATCTGTTATTTTCTTAGTTCTTGCAAAAATTACAAACTCTTGAACTGTATTTTCGAAGGAAATCAAATTAGAGGCCAAACAAATGCAAACGGTNTTCTTGCAAAAATTACAAACTCTTGAACTGTATTTTCGAAGGAAATCAAATTAGAGGCCAAACAAATGCAAACGGTTGATTCAACTAAATATTTTATTGAAAATCTGATGCTTAAGCCCCAATACAGAGGTTTTGTTTATTCAAGTCTGTATTTTGTGAATGAAAAAAATTAATTATGTTGCTTATAAAGTTTCGGTTACTCAACTAATTATTTTGTTGGAGCATCTAAATATATTTTTGCAAACAAATATTTAATAAGCCGGAAAACCCCTTAATCTAAGTGTAATACATGTCAAAATTTGAATTACCCCACTGCCAACATGTATATGAGTGGTAGTATGTTCAAAAATAACTTATCATTAGATACCTTAGCAAAAATTTGGTGTCCGCACATTTAGATAATTCCTAATGGAGTGTTCCGATTAGTTCACTACGTAGAATCAGTGGGAGTGACCTTTCAGTCATTTCTTAAAGACATATCACTTTCAAATGGCAACAATATCCAATAGTCTGTTAAATAATATTTTATGACTTAATAATTTAGGTTTATTTAAAAGTAAATTTAAATAGAATGGATTTAGTAATATATAATAAATTAATAATACATTTTTATTAAAAAATTATCTTTGCAATTACAAAAATTATTAACGCTCGTTTCATGACGCTCAGATACATGAAAGTGGTCTCAATATGAAGGGAAACTCAAAAAGGTTTACTGGTTGGTACAGCTGTCACGTAGTTATTGATTTCGCTGCAAGAGGCGATAGGCAAGAAAGTGGCTACCAACGACGACAGTGAGGCTTTTTGTGTGCTGTATTATTACTTCTGCAAGTCGGTTATAATTGTGGAACTTTAAATTTAAAAGGGAGTTTGGTGAAGATGTACCCAATGGGCGTAGTATCCGTAAGTGTTACACTGACTTTAAAGCAAGGGGATGCATCTGCAAGCGAAAGTCAGCCGACCGTCCACCGGTAAGCGAGGCTAATGTGGAGCGTGTGTGTGTGTGAGAGAGAGAGAGAGTTCCTTGCGAAGTCCACAGAAATCCACCCCAACAGCCAGCAGCGAATTGAACATTCCGCAACCAACTGCGCGGAAGATCTTACGGAAACGTTTGCGGTTCCTACCGTCTGCAATTGCTGTAGGCCCTGGAACCGGACGACAAAGCCAAGCGACTGTCAGGCCCTGGGATCTGAAAAATCCTAAAGGTTATGTGGAGCATGTACGCGACTCCTTCAAGCAGAATTTTTTTTTGTGCCATCAGCCATAAAAAGGTGCACGGCCCTTCCTTTTTTGACGAGGATACAGCCATGGAGATTTNATTTTTTTTTGTGCCATCAGCCATAAAAAGGTGCACGGCCCTTCCTTTTTTGACGAGGATACAGCCATGGAGATTTCGTACCTGCAAATGTTACAGACACTGCTTCTCCCACAACTGGAACAGGATAACCAAAGCTGGGCACAACACCATTTCCACTTGGGTTTCAGGCGTGAACTCAATAGGCGACTACCAAACAGATGGATTGGAGGTGCTGGCCGTGACGATAATNCCACTTGGGTTTCAGGCGTGAACTCAATAGGCGACTACCAAACAGATGGATTGGAGGTGCTGGCCGTGACGATAATTAACGTTTGCGTTGGCCTCCACGTTCCCCCGATCTCTCATCCTGTGATTTTTTTATCTGGGGTTTTGTCAATCAACACGTGTATCAGCTACCTTTGCCACCGACCATCCAGGATCTCCGTGTTCGCATCACAGGGGCCATTGCAATGTTACAACGTGTATGGCAGGAATTGGACTACAGACTCGATGTGTGTCGCGTGACAAAGGGCGCTCACATCGATCACATGTGATGTGATGTTGTAAACCAAATTGTTAAAAATACTCAAAAAGTTTTTTTTTTTCAATTTGGTTTACATCACATTACTTTAAAACGTTGTGTATATTAATTCCTATAAATGAATTTCGGGATTTTTCGAAATTCAACCCGTAAGAGGGTGGGAAGGGATAAAAGGGATAGTATTCCTTGATTGTTTATTGACGCAATATGATATCACTGTTCCTCTTGAATAGAGAGATTGAATACAAAAATATATAATAATTAATTTCAGGATTTTACAAATTGCTACCCTAATAAGGTAAAAAATGTTAAACGGTGTTTTCAAAGTATTCTTTAATAGTTCATTAACGTTATAGAATATCGTTAAGCTTTTAACTTCCAAGGATTGGCAACATAATTACCTAAGAAAGAATTTCCGAATTTTTATAAATACAAAGCCCTACTAAAATGGAATGGTGGAATGGAGAGATTTGGGTGGTTATGACATCGAGGTCTTGAGAGCCGATGAGGGTAAAGTGAGGTGAGTATAGAACAGCGCCGGAAAGCAAGAGCAGGCAAAAAGGGAGACCCCGCGTGTGAAAATACGGGAGCGACCCCGCCGGGAATCCAACCCGGTTTGCCTAGATGGGAGGCGAGTAGTCTAACCACTACATCACCGCTGTCCTAAAATGGAAAGGTGTAAAATGTGTTTTCGATTGTATGTTACCTACAGTACATAATTTTCATGCCTGTAACTTTGAAATTGGAATATTTATTAACTTAAACCCTTCACTTACAGTGAAACAAAAAATTTAATTTCCCTTGCAGTTGCAGACGAATCTATCAGTACTGAATAGGGTAAATAATTTAAAATTTTAATTTCGTAAATTTCGCGGTCAGCAAAATACATTATAATGTGTTATTTTTCTCCTCATGATATTTTATTTAAATGTTTCAATCACATTTTATAAAACGTTTTTAAAATAATAAAATTTCGTACGTCATTTCGCATGGAGTGTGGACTGGGAAATAGTGCAAATGTAAGCTGCACAGCAACCAATCTTTGAGTTTCAGTATTTATTTATTTTTGCAAATAAAACTGTCAGATCGAAAAACTTTGGAATCCCTATNATGTAAGCTGCACAGCAACCAATCTTTGAGTTTCAGTATTTATTTATTTTTGCAAATAAAACTGTCAGATCGAAAAACTTTGGAATCCCTATATATATATTATAAACATATGTTACAATAGAGGTGATAGTTGTTTAATTTTGGTTTACTTACAAATCAGAGTTTTTTTTCTGTTCACGAAAATATTTAATTGAACTTGAATATATTCCAAGGGTTTATTCAAAAAAACTCAAAACAAAAACCTGTTTATCCAATATTTAGTCGATACTTTTAATGTGAATCAATAATTGAATGTTTTAAAAGTGTTGCTTTAAAAGAAAATAGGACGACGACTGAACAACGATAACAATATGATAAATTCTTGANCCACTTGGGTTTCAGGCGTGAACTCAATAGGCGACTACCAAACAGATGGATTGGAGGTGCTGGCCGTGACGATAATGAACGTTTGCGTTGGCCTCCACGTTCCCCCGATCTCTCATCCTGTGATTTTTTTATCTGGGGTTTTGTCAATCAACACGTGTATCAGCTACCTTTGCCACCGACCATCCAGGATCTCCGTGTTCGCATCACAGAGGCCATTGCAATGTTACAACGTGTAGGGCAGGAATTGGACTACAGACTCGATGTGTGTCGCGTGACAAAGGGCGCTCACATCGATCACATGTGATGTGATGTTGTAAACCAAATTTTAAAAAATACTCAAAAAGTTTTTTTTTTTTTAATTTGGTTTACATCACATTACTTTAAAACGTTGTGTATATTAATTCCTATAAATGAATTTCGGGATTTTTCGAAANAATTTGGTTTACATCACATTACTTTAAAACGTTGTGTATATTAATTCCTATAAATGAATTTCGGGATTTTTCGAAATTCAACCCGTAAGAGGGTGGGAAGGGATAAAAGGGATAGTATTCCTTGATTGTTTATTGACGCAATATGATATCACTGTTCCTCTTGAATAGAGAGATTGAATACAAAAATATNAGTATTCCTTGATTGTTTATTGACGCAATATGATATCACTGTTCCTCTTGAATAGAGAGATTGAATACAAAAATATCTAATAATTAATTTCACGATTTTAGAAATTGCTACCCTAATAAGGTAAAAAATGTTAAACGGTGTTTTCAAAGTATTCTTTAATAGTTCATTAACGTTATAGAATATCGTTAAGCTTTTAACTTCCAAGGATTGGCAACATAATTACCTAAGAAAGAATTTCCGAATTTTTATAAATACAAAGCCCTACTAAAATGGAATGGTGGAATGGAGAGATTTGGGTGGTTATGACATCGAGGTCTTGAGAGCCGATGAGGGTAAAGTGAGGTGAGTATAGAACAGCGCCGGAAAGCAAGAGCAGGCAAAACGGGAGACCCCGCGTGTGAAAATACGGGAGCGACCCCGCCGGGAATCCAACCCGGTTTGCCTAGATGGGAGGCGAGTAGTCTAACCACTACATCACCGCTGTCCTAAAATGGAAAGGTGTAAAATGTGTTTTCGATTGTATGTTACCTACAGTACATAATTTTCATGCCTGTAACTTTGAAATTGGAATATTTATTAACTTAAACCCTTCACTTACAGTGAAACAATAAATTTAATTTCCCTTGCAGTTGCAGACAAATCTATCAGTACTGAATAGGGTAAATAATTTAAAATTTTAATTTCGTAAATTTCACGGTCAGCAAAATACATTATAATGTGTTCTTTTTCTCCTCATGATATTTTATTTAAATGTTTCAATTACATTTTATAAAACGTTTTTAAAATAATAAAATTTCGTACGTCATTTCGCATGGAGTGTGGACTGGGAAATAGTGCAAATGTAAGCTGCACAGCAACCAATCTTTGAGTTTCAGTATTTATTTATTTTTGCAAATAAAACTGTCAGATCGAAAAACTTTGGAATNAAGTAAGCTGCACAGCAACCAATCTTTGAGTTTCAGTATTTATTTATTTTTGCAAATAAAACTGTTAGATCGAAAAACTTTGGAATCCCTATATATATATATTATAAACATATGTTACAATATTTTGGTTTACTTACAAATCAGAGTTTTTTTTCTGTTCACGAAAATATTTAATTGAACTTGAATATATTCCAAGGGTTTATTCAAAAAAACTCAAAACAAAAACCTGTTTATCCAATATTTAGTCGATACTTTTAATGTGAATCAATAATTAAATGTTTTAAAAGTGTTGCTTTAAAAGAAAATAGGACGACGACTGAACAACGATAACAATATGATAAATTCTTGANGAATGTTTTAAAAGTGTTGCTTTAAAAGAAAATAGGACGACGACTGAACAACGATAACAATATGATAAATTCTTGAGGTAACAATGGAGTGAAATTCTGCGGACCCAATTGTAAAAATGAGAGATACAGGATATTGCCCTCTACCATTCATCAGCAGCATTTACCGTCCTCAATGTTGGGGCCACATTACTATAACTGCGAAACCTTAACCTGCCAAACAGCTAGAATAGCACCAGGCTCCAAGTGAAGACTTAATGAAAATATGTATTTGAGGCCATAGCCTTCGCTGGATGTGCACGGAGGGTACACGTTTTCGTAACGCGCACAATACTAAATCCATCCGAGTACTCTTTCGAATTTCAGATACTTTAGTTCCCGCTCGAGGCATATTTCGCTGCGACCGTAAGCGAAGTCAAGAGACAGTTGCTAAAGGTGAAAGAGTACCGGAAGGGCCCCCCCCCAACTCCTTCCTTACGAAGAGTTGGCCCATCAAGCTGCTGAACTACTCCAGAGCATGCTCGCCTGGCAACTCGATAATCTCAGAACGCGAGGGCATGACCACTAATGTGGTGTAAAAAGACGTCCTTGATTAAAGGAAGATCATGTAGAACACGTAGAACACGCGGGCGAAGCCGCTGAGAGAAAGTTAGTATTATATAAAAATGTCCATGTATGATTTTAAAAATTATATTCTTTACGTCGAGGTACAGAAAAATTTCGCGTTTTGAACGGCTCGTATGATAAAGTTTACGATCCTGTTTGTTTTCGAGTCTCAGCTTTCTGTACAAAATAATTTGGCTTTGGATCCCGAGTACCGTGGTTCAAAAGAAGCAAATTTATAATGTGTTTGTTTTTCGTTTCAGGATAGGTTTGTTATCGACTTAAAAATACCAGNGGTTCAAAAGAAGCAAATTTATAATGTGTTTGTTTTTCGTTTCAGGATAGGTTTGTTATCGACTTAAAAATACCAGGAGTATAGGAAATGCCGGCATATTCTTCGACTTTACTTAACTCATCATTATTTAACGACTAATTTCCTTCAATGATTTGATAACTACAATACATTCGACATCATTATTCATTCGCCAGTAAATAAAAGCAATCAATTTGCAAAAAATAAAAAAATACCCTAAACTTTGTTTTGAAACGTCGATGCTACTCCCCACCTGTGTGATACAGGCTGCTTCATACGATCTGAGTTAATTTTACCAGGCACAGACTATAAGGTGCCTTGNCTCCCCACCTGTGTGATACAGGCTGCTTCATACGATCTGAGTTAATTTTACCAGGCACAGACTATAAGGTGCCTTGACTGTTGAATAGGGTGAATAACAATAATGTCATCACATCTTGGTTTTACACGTTTGTTTGACCGGGAGTTCATACACACATTCCCGGCACTTTTGCGGAAATTACACATACTATCTCGGCACCTTGTGCCGAGAATTAACTCATACCTTAATGACCCAGTGAGTTCTGGGCCTGAAGGGCTGATTATGGTGTTATGGCTACAGGACACGTCCCTGAGTGGCGACATGGGTACTTATCTGTATTTGTTGCTGGGTTGTTGTTCCGGCAGTAGTTGAGGTCTGGTGAGTTGGGTGTACCTTTTACAAGCCCTCAGGCTTGCTGTCGTTGGCATGCTGCACTCAGCTGGCTTCCTCCTTCGATGTTAGCTCACTGACTACCTCAT